>JAQIWI010001891.1:0-14307 GCA_034698825.1 Deuterosminthurus bicinctus
AATAATACCCCAACATTAGATCCAGAAGAATACTATAGACAAGTCGTATTCATTCCACTTTTAGACCATTTTATTACCGATCTTTCTGGACGCTTTAATGACACATTAAGTGATGTTTTCGCACTTCAAGGTTTAATTCCATCTAAGTTGGACGATTACTCCAATGATGCTATATTACTAGCTGCAGCAATTTATGAACAAGATCTGCCATGTTTGTGTATGTCTGAGGTACTTTCAGGATGTCAATGTGGAGAGGACGTTGGTCGTCTGAAAAAGTATGCATTTCCGTTCAGATATTCAGATCTATATACCAGTTGCAAAGTCACTATTGTATTTTGTCTTCTTCAGGTTAAACCAGCATCAGCAGTGGAGGCGCTTGCCCATTGTAATGGCGTCTTCCCAAATTTGCGCATTCTCCTCCAAATATTTGGAACTCTTCCCATCACTACGGCGACTGCTGAAAGGATATTTTCCGTACTAAGGCTGTTGAAGTCTTATTTACGGTCTACAATGACTGAAAAAAGGCTGATATGTTTAGCTTTAGCTTGCATTTACAAAACTGATGATGTAGATATAAATGATGTCATTGAAATGTTTGCCAAAGAAAAACCAAGGATGCTTGAGCTTGCTGATTGGACCCATGAATAAACTTATAAATTCAAATTTTCTTGTGCATGCGCAACAAACATGGCGGCAAGCCCTCCCCTTTGTAAACTGCGCGCTACGTCGTTGAGTACAAATAACAATGATAATCATCGTTCATTAGTATGACAAGTAAAAGAAGATTCTGTAGCGTTTACTCGTCAACATCAGCTAAGCTTATGTCTTTTCCTAACACCAAATTTTAGGAGTTTTGGAGTAAACTTCGTTTGGTTAGTCCCATCGTGAGATTTGACTTTGCCAGATTCATTACAACGTTAGGTACATAACGTCGACAAAAAGCCTTAAAACTGTACAGTTGTGTGATTATTAGAAGCAAAGAGCATTCTTCAGAAACATGAGTTTCAATACAGCAGAAAGGTTATCAACCAAAACGAAATAAAATAAATAATTGAGCGCCGAAGGCGCTCGAAGAAAAATTGTGGGCTAATTGTTTTCAAATTTTTAGGGCATCAGTATTGACCGCTCGGTACAATTACCACCCTTTATTTTCATGGTGATGAAATATCGGATTTTTACTGCGCATTATCCAAATATAGGACTTTTGGGCATTTTGGCAAAAAATATATCTCATAGGATAGCCGTTCCAAATATAGGACTTTCCTATGCGATATAGGACATCTGGCATGACTAAATATGCCCTGAAAATGCCCAACTGGCCTCGAAAATGCCCAAATGGTTTCGAAAATGCCAAACTGGTCTTGAAAATGCCCAAAGTGTCTCGAAAATGCCCAAAACGCCTAATCCAATCTGCCGATTTGCCAAAAAAATCGGATTTTTCTTAATGCCCGAAAAATGCCAAAATGCCCTGCTTTCAAAATGCCTTAATTCCCAGGGCATTTTGGGCGGGCATTTATTTTTGTCGATCCCCAAAGATAATATCCTGCGAACCAAACTTGCAAGATCTGCATGTAAACGAAGACGTAGATTTCCGGGTCAATTTGTTGGAAGTAAGCTCTGCAGTGCTTGTGGCCAACTCTGGATTCAGTCCTCTTTTGCAAAGGATTTGCGATGTACTCATGAGCTCTATCAGATTGGATGAAATGACAATTTCGCCTCAAAGGGAGCGGGTAGATCCGGAATCACTCAACAGGTTCATACCAAAGGTGTCAGAAGTAAGTCGCACCATGCTAAAGACTTTGATATTGTAGTATCGTATCTGTTAATCTGTTTGCTGTGCCTTTGATGTGCTATGGAATCTGTCTGGAAAATGTGACAACATTGAAGATACACATGAATTGCTACTCGCTAAAGACTCAAGAGACTTGAGCAATCTGTGCGGAAGCTTCAGACGGGCTTGGATTTTACCCGCGTCTTCCCGAACCTGACAGAAGTCATTATTTTGTAAAATAAAGGGAGGGACTTCTCACCTGACAAAATAAGTGTGTTCGTTGAAGGAGGTCAAGCAGCGCTGAGCAGCGCGTTGCCCGACCGAGCTATCAACATCAAGGTCCTGAAAATTGATCAGTGCACTCAGTTGGAGGATCATGGATTATGTGAACATCTACTTTCTTGTGCTATTATTAAAGTAGTGCATGCTGTTTAACTGTGACATTCAAGGCTTACTGTGGGGTCCTTTAAGATTTGTCACTCAGATTTTTTGGAAACAAGCAAAACTGCCGCAAGCTGTTACAGTAGATGGCAGCTTCGTACGTCTATGTAACGTTGATGTAAAAGACAAAGGCAGTAGTATTATATTTCATAGCAGAGGTACTGATGAGTCTACCGGGAACTTTTTAAAGGCTTTGGTTTCCATTGCACCGAACCTGGAGGAACTACACATTAATGGTACAAAGGTTCTCACGTCTTGGAATCCGACTTATTCAGACCGAATTCATGTTATCAAGAAATTCAATTTTTCTTTGGCAAACTTAAATAACGTTACAATGGGAAAGCAGTCTAAAAGCTCCGCTCCGAAGGTTGTTCCCAAAGAGAAAAGTGAGGGCTCCAGAGAAAAACTAGCAGGACAAACAGAAGATTCCAGGGCAAAGAAAATTGCTAAGACCAAAGTTCAAGTCAGTTTAACTACAAAAGTTCGTCCACAGACGACTGCGAAGCCTAATACCAGCGGTAAGTGTGGGAGGACGACCTCCAGCCACAGTTATCTATCGTACTAATATTGACTCGGACTTTCAGCTAATACTCATTTACTAGTGATAAATGTCACTAAAGGTTCACCTCCAGGACCATTAGCTCTGAGCTGAGTTGTGTGGTATCTCGATGACGGCCGTGTATTGTTGCGCACGATTAAGACATTAACTACACTCAATGATAACGTGCTGTTTCCCTCACTATGAGAATTCTCACCTCAGTTTTCTCTCATAGAAAACTTAGAGATTCTTCACCAATAAGTTCCTTCTCATAAGGCAACTATTCAATCCAATATGAGTGACTTTATGAAACACTTTCCTAAGGATGCAGCCACTGGCAAAGTGTTGTATGACTCGTTCGACTATTACTTTACTATACACGTATGAATGACTCTTGAATAAACTGCGTAAAACAAGACGAGAGCTTTGTGTTCTACACAGGAGCAGTTCCACAAGCAGAGTGTGATTTCTTTATTTTCTTTCTTAACTGAAACCTAAAGCTATCACACTAACAACTAAACAACAACACTGCTTACCCAGCATAAACACACGCTCACGTATGAACAAATTCACTCTGCTCATTCACACAATATTAGCATACTGCACTGTAACCTCATGATACAATGTGCTGAGCATACAAATTCACTAATACTGGATGTTTAAATTCACAGTAAGTCTATTATTTAAGAATGTGCCGCTAATAAAATTAATTGCATCTCTAGATTATTCAGTATCATCATACCTTTTTCAATTTCATAACAAGTATTTTTCATTTTACAGGGCATCCTATAAGAAGTACCGAAAAACCGAACGAAAGGCCCACTGGTCGAAGCGACTAGAATGCTGAAGAAAAGACCAACGACCCAAAGAAAGAAGGAATTCTGCAGAAGGAAGATCATAGGCATAAGAAGACGGGACAGCAGAAGAGCGAGGAGAAGCATGATAAAAAGTGAGAGAAGAAGAATGAGAAGACCAACAGGCAAAATCAACTGGAGAAGAAAACAGATCTTGCGACAGAGAATGCAAAGCAACGGGAGTTACTATTCATATTTCTTTACTATACAACTCTTATACAGAACAACTAAATTATGTTCTTACATCAAGTTTTATACAGGAAAGTGTGCCACTGTAAAGAGGAGACCACGCTGTGGGTGACTTGGCACTGCCCATTGCCAGTGAAAAGATGCTGCGTGTCTGCACATTCCGGACTCGACTTTGGTTCTTCATTCACTATCAACTACGAATGGAATTAAACCTTATTATTAGAACAGTGAATATAAGCATGTGAATGAATGATCTTAGTTGACGATAATTTGCAGACATGATTAATTTTTTTGGCTGTCCATACTCACCTCATTTTGACTTCCCTCAAAAGTTGGTCGAGTTCAAATTTTGACGCGCTTTCATGTTTTACGCAATGGCAAGCGATCCGCAAATGAAGAGGAAGAGAAGCGCACGCGAAGTATGAATTCAATGCAGCGAGTGTGAATTCAATCAACTTATTTGTTGGCAAAAGGTAAGGGAGCGGGATGTTGTAGCAAAATTTAAACATGCTTGTATTCTGATGCGTAGTGAGAGTATGAGCTCATAATCTCACTCACTCACGCAGGAGCCTCATACACTGCTCATATATAAACTCTCGTAAGATTCAATACTTGCATGGCATGCTCATACACACTTTCAAGATTCCCGACATTTGCTTGACTATAGCTCATAGTCACTCATGAGGTTTTTTCACCTCTCCAAGGCGCCTTTTTGAGGTGGTCATTCCATTGTCTTTCTTCTTTTTCGTTTTTTTATAACTCTTTCCTCGTGAGTCTCGACTATTACAACATGGCTGCTGTCCTGCTGTTGTCTGTCTCACAGCTTAAGTCAAATTTTTTAGCAATTTTGTGCTGCAAAAAATCCAAAGTAATTATTATCTCCTTACGCTACTCTCTTATATTCTGACTCTCACACGAGTATATTCAAGGTTTTTCATTAACAGCGTTCCTCAAGAAACCAAATATTATAACCATCTCCTAAATATGAACTCTACCCGTTCGCAAAAGCGTCCACAAAATAACCCAAACTACTGCCATCTCCCCCCAGACTTTCCAATCTTGAATTTTATTTGATTCTGCGAGAGATGGGAGCAGTTTCTAGTTTTTGAGGACGTTGTTACAGAAAAATTCTTGTGAACAGTTTGTGAGAGAAATCAGCTGTAGAGGCAGAGGGTAATAATTTTAGGTTTCACGAGGACATTTTGGTGAGTTACATAATGTTTTTGACATTTTACAGGAAAGCAGTCACCGACAAGTTCAGTTAGTTAAATTTAACTGTTATCCTGAGGATAATGCACGGGTGCGTAGTCTTCGTACTTTGGACCATCGTATTCACTACCCAAGGAATCATCCGTGTAGAGAATCCGCTGTCGTCAAATGTAAAGAGAAGCAAGAGACAATATTCGGACCAAAACACTAATGTGGTTTGTGCTGGTATAAACGCTTCACTTAAAACATTATCAGTACTCTACGCAACGATGAAGCAGGTCGACCGTGATAGATTCCAGCCGCCACAGCGCAATCACCGATTGGCTTCAGCATTTCCCGATCACGATCACCATTATTAACACAAAATTATTTTTCACATCCCTGTCATCCGTACACGAAAACCCACAAAGGAGAGACAAATCCCTAATCCAAAATAATGTGGACAAAACAACTACAAGACACAATACCTCGTTGCCATAACAACAAAGGCCAAAATGACTTTTCTTATTTGCGAATTCATTCCATGAAGTTGATATGAGCACTGTTGTCATAGGAGCGGAAAAAATAAGTCCTCTGGAACTTTCATCAATAAGAAATCAAAACAAAAACAATGACAATGATATGAAAAGCGAGATTCTCAGTTACGTGGCAAGATATTTTAGCACGTACACAGTGTATTTAATGCTGCTGTGGATTACCTGCCCGCAGTAGTGCCCACAGCATATTGAGATAAGTGATTTTGGGATAAGTTATTTTGGTAAAAGTGATTTTGTCCCTTCGATATTATGTCGCACAGGTATTGTGACCGTAGTTGTTTAGACATTAGTGATTTTGTCTTAGGGATTTTGTCCACGATATTTTGGGGTGTTACGATTTCATGACAACGTCGTGGACATTCAAGGGAGGAAAATTAGCCAGTTTTACCTTGGCCTTCCTAGACTAAGATTATTGTCCTCGTCGGTAATGCTTTTGCACGATCAACAGTATGGGCATGACAACCTCATCCTGATAAGGTTTTTCACCAATAAATGTCGATACTAAAGACTCAAAAGCCCGCGGAATTCTGCCACTGAATCACCAATCAATGAATTTTTATACTAGAGCTAGCGACCAAGAACTGTGTAACATTTGAAATGTATTCACCAGTTTTATAATCTATAAATAATATCACACTCGTAATAGCCCAGTTCAACACCACACCATTTCAAGATTCATCACTTTCAGATTTAATTTTGAACTACAAGTATTTTTTTCACTCTCTTACAGATCCTCAGACAAATACTGGAGCAAGTCTCTAATGATCAGCTCATTCAGCTCGCACTGGTCAGCAAACTGTCGAACTTTGAAGCTCGAAGTGTGATGAGGCCGCGAGGCAACTTTAAAGCTTACATTTCTAGAGGTGGATTTGATAGGAGAGAAGATTGTCCATGCGAAGAACTTAAAGCCTTCGCATCAGACTTGGACAAAAAGCGCGTCGTCCCATTCTCAGGCCTTCATTTTCCCATTTCCCCGCTTTGTTTGCAAATCAGCTTCAAACGGACCACTTCAGCCCATAAAACAATTTTGGATCGCCTGCATTGGAAACACTTTTTTGTACTATTTGGATCTCTGCATCTTACTGGTTGACTAAAATAACACGCAGTCTCACTGTTCAAGCTTGACCAACCATGCTACTGGAACCCGACTGGAAAGGACAGCAATTGTGATTTGCTCATAAAAGAACTAATACAGACAAAAATTAAAATGATAACAACGAATAATAATCATAGGCCTATCTTGTGACAACACTACCAACATAGGGACCCTTGCTTGTTTCACCTGAAAGCAATAGGGAAAACTGGAGATAAGGAAAGTAACACATGGTAAAACAGATATGTGGAAGTTAAAAATGTATTGCTGCAATCACTTGCTTGATTACAGAAACCAACAGGGCAGGCAGCAAGAGAGCTTTGTTCAAACAAAGCGATTAGCGTTTTTATTTAATAATTTGTAATCTACGCGTTATGGCCAACTGACGCACTGGGCAGATAACTCGCCAACCGAACAACTCTGAACGTAATGTAACGCATAAGCGTAAATATTAAGCACATAATGGCCATACTGTTTTATGGGTTCCCCGTTGGCCACTTTTGCTTTTGAAAATTATTGAGGGCAAAATCACACATCAATTTGAAGCCGTTTTAGCAGAAAACATGTCTGCTTTAAGCCCATTGATGCCACCATTTTCTGAAGCGGATGAGAGAAGAAGCTGGAAGCCTGTTCTTGAGTCCCAGTTGGATCTTCTGAGAGACGGAGTATTCTCGGATGTGACTTTCATCGTGGGCCCAAGCAAGGAAAGAATTCCATGTCACCAACTATTCCTCAAAGCTCGATCACCTGTTTTTCAGGTCATGTTCAGTGAGCACTGGAACCACCACAAGGAGATTCCATTGGAAGACGTCCATCCAAATATATTCACAAAGTTTCTCCAGGTCGTCGGAATTTATAATTAGAAATAATGCTTTACAATTTTTCGAGTTCTGCTCCCATTTCATGACCAACTGAAACGGCTTACGTTTTTATTTAATAATTTTTTAGTTCATGTATGCTGATAACTTTGACGGAAATGTATCTGAGGTCTTGGGATTGCTTCAAGTTGCCCACAAGTACGACGTCCGATTGCTGGTTGACAAGTGTGAAAAATTCCTGGATAATGAACTGTCGATGACACATGCGGTTGATGTGTTTCAAGCTGCAAGAAAATATGGCAAGATTCACCTCATGCAAAAATCTGAGGACTTGATTTCAAAGTAAGCCGATCTTCGGAGACTGAAAAACGATAAGCTCACGGTAATATTTGATGTTTTGGTTTACTTAAGGTCACTGTCCGAATTGCAAAGTCTTCCATCTTTCTCACGGCTCGACAAAGAAACGTTGACGACTATACTAAAAAGAAACGATTTAGAAATCCGGGAGCTAGATCTCTTCCATCTGGCTATACAGTAAGGCTTGTGGAGTTCTAACCCATTTTCAAGTTGGTGATTTACAAGTTTCAAATTGTGTGATTCAAAGATGGGCAAAAAACCAGTCCGGACTCACTGCACAACAAAGTCTTAAAGACATTCTGCCTCACATCCGATTTCCTCTAATGACCCTGAGGGAGTTTACTAAAAATGTTGTACCCACCTGTGTTCTTTCTCCATCCAGAACCATCCAACTTTTCACGTATTTTGGAAGCGACACCGACACAAAGTATTGTACTACATAATTTGATGTTGCCTGACCTGACAGCTGTTTGTGACGCCAGTATAAAATTTAAAAGGAAATCAATAGCTGGTGCACTTGAGTTCAGCACCCAAAGGCGGAAGTCGCCCGACTACATTGTGTCCGTCCCAATTTACTCAGGGGACTACGAGAACAAGGATGTCATGTCCTATTTCTACGGGTGCAAAAGGCTCATGGAATGTCTGCAGTGAGTTCTTGATTCGACCTGCCTAAATGCCAAGTTCTTAGTACTAGAAATTTGAATTGCATTTTGTAATTGGACTGCAGCTTTTGGCTGCGTTACCCCAACAACCACAGGTGCGATGGGGAACAAGAGACAGACGTTGGATTAAAAGGTATCAGCGTTTACTGTCCTAGAGACGAACGCTGCTATGGTGAAGGTCACTTGACCAATTTCAAGATTCAGTTGATGGAAACAGATCGTTGGGATGGTATTTATCCACGGCACGATCAAAACTACAAAGATTTCCCAGAAATGCCACCTGTGGAAATGGAAGCGGGGAAGGTGACGGAAATCAAATTCGAAACTGTAACTCCTGTGAATCATGAGACGCTTTATTGCATCAAAATTGAGGTAAGCTTGGGCCAATTTGTAACAGAATGTTACTGCTCAATAGATGCATATGTCTTCAACATTAATTTCAATGCCATTTGTTCTGATTTTACTTCAGGAAGTTACTTCATCTCTTTTGTATAAAAATACTGACGGTCTGTTCCGGGTCATAGATTTTGGCTGTATTGCTGAAAGTATTGATGTGAACATTCGCAAGAAAGCTTGGGCTACTCTCAATATCCGGAGGAATATCCGCACGGAATTCGCATGCTTCTTGTACTGGCACCGTCCTCAGCTCATCTGCAAACTTACTTTTGAAGAACTGTAATGCATTTGTACTGTGTCATTTCGCAGCTATTGTAAAATAAACTTTCTACTTGACGCCAACACCTGTAACTTTTAAGAAATTGCTCTAGTATGAGTAGTGCATACAAAATACGTAACAAATCGAGTGCACAACATTGTCAAATCTGAAAATTTTTGGCTTACTTTTAACATAACAAGTCGTGGCGAACAACCCAAGTGTTTTGAGCAATTTTGTTCTTATTTCTCGTCAGCAACTAAAAGAGAAGAGTTTGACGCCACTTAAGTAAAGAACTGTCAAGGTATTAGCTTACCATTAAGTGCAACCGTTCCTTCAAGTCAAGTTCGATTGTTCGCTTCAAGTAAAAGTAAGGCGCTGCGATCTATTTGATTTAAAACTATGTGCGGTAATTAAAATTGTGTTCTACAACGATATGGAATGTTGATTTTTATTATATATATTTAAGTTGCAGGCACCATCATTGCTACTGATTGATTACGGATGATTTTCGGCTTGAATAAATAGATGGTATTTGGCAGTCATCCCTGAGTCCCAATCACAAATGTAGGAGAATTGGTGGACAAAACTCAGGTTTTTGAGTTAGTTAATGTGACCCTGACCCTACTCTTCAATCACACGGGAAATTAGATTTTGTGATTATGAATATTCGAGATGGCGATCAATAAAATACGGCCCCAAAAAATTAGACGCAAGTTATTCGTACGCACTACGGTCTTGGCAAGTTATCCTTTCAACCGACCCAAAGGGAGCGTTCAGATATTACGTCAACAAAAAGGTCGGTGGGTCAGGTCCCAAATTGATGACGAATGATGATGTAGTAGATGGGTCACTGTTTGGAATGATGACGTAATATTCCAAAGTAGCAAAATATGTGGAGGCTAGACATCCTTGACTATCCTTGCTACCCTGATATTACGTAATCATATGGTGGGTCAGTCAGCAAATTATTACTTGTGATGATATAGTGGATGGGTCACCAAGAATTTCGCGAAATTTTGATGACGTAATATCTGAACGCTCCCAAAGCTACATCAAAATTTCCTTGTAAAAGTTGACCAAGTTTTTTGTATTCTATTCGTAAATGATATATCTTTTGACATTCCTTTAAGACGAATAAGGGTTAGGGAAAGTTCTTCAGAATCAGTTGCAAGGTCAATAGTTTGGAGAATTTATGCTGTACTTGATCAATTTGTTCTTACTGACAGTTGTTGACTCTTGAAACTACTTTTTGTTACTGCAAATGTGTGTCCACCGGCCCCAAACGGCTGAGACTCATGCCAAATGTGCAAGAAAATATTAACAGCAGCCCTAGCATAATTTGTTTAAAATGTCGTGAAAACCGACATTAGGTAAAATTCTGAGGAATCTTATTTTGACACAGGTTACCCAAGGTCCATCTTTGACAAGGGTGTAAAATCCAGGATTAAATAATCCAGGATTTGGACTATTCCACCATATTCTGGAATCCAAATCCAAATTCTAATCCAGGTCGTCGTGATAAAAAATCCATATTCCCATTCCAAATCCACCTGGCGCAGCTGGAATATTCGAACATTCCTAATCCAGCTATGAAGTTTAGTCCAAATCCAAATCCACATTCCACCCGGCGGATTGAAAGTCATCTACCTGGCCAAGCATCGGCAGTTTGTAAAGCCAACATGTCCTCTGATTCCCAAAGTAGTGCAAATTCTTGTTTTTTGAACCTAAGCCCATTAACCTAGCATTATTAGCATTATTAAGGATACCGCACAGTCATAGTTTTAAATTGTCCCCAGTACGATTGACTTGTGGGGCACATCGTTCGAAAGCTCTTGGTTCCAACTTCCTTTTACACGAATTTTATTAAAGTTGACCATCCAGTTTTTGGGCAAATCGGTGTCAAATGTCACGAACCCGTATGGACAACCCGGGTAAAGTCAGAATGGATTACTGGGTTTTCGACAACGAAAAATTTGTCAAGTGGTCAGTTTTTTAATTAGACCTAACCTTCAAAATCTGCAGAGGGGTTCGCGGTGTTATGGTGACCTCGTTACCTATTTTGACCTGCACAAATTGCCCTTAACATTTGGTCTACGGTAAGGTTTTCGGGGTCGAGAAAATTATTGGTGGTGTCCGTTTGGCCGAATTATGGCTTGGTAAGAAACGTAATGGTTATCTGAACTTTGACCTCTAGTTATATCTTTAACTGTATGTCAAGTTAAAAACTGACACCGCCAAAAATTTTCTCATTGCCGAAAACCACAGAAGTAATCTTAGATTTCCCGGTTTTTGAATTCGGTTACTTGACCTTTGACCTTGATGTACACGAAATTCGCTCAATAGAGTTCAGTATTATTAGGGATTTAGGAATAGGGGATCAAGTACTTTCGAATAATGTGACCCACAAGTCAATCGAACAGGACCCAAATTTACATTACGATCCTGCGGTGTCCTTTCAAGGTAGTATAATCCAAAATCCAATCCAAATACGTACATTTTAGTTTAAGCCGTAATCCAAAATCCTTCAATGTGGAAAAAATAATCGATATTCCACTTTTTAATCTATCAAACTCAATTTTATTCCATATTCCAGAATCCTAATCCATACGCATGAGAGATTTAGTCCCAATCCATAGTCCTAATCCTTAAAATGTTGGATTTTACACCCTTGATCTTTGAACTTTCTGAATGAGCCGTGCGTTTTTCACTAGAAGTCTCAATCGGCGCGGCGTGAATGTTTAACAAACGTCCAGAGCCCAGACCCCCCACAGTATTCCCAATTATCTTTCCTTTCCAAGTCTACTACGTTAATATGAGTCCAATATCAAGTAGGCCGATGGGCCTGGGCTAATCGCTGATGATTTACTGCGGAAGTTGATATTGATATTAGACCAGGTCTCCCAGCTTTCTCACAGTCTACACGTCGAAGTCCTGCGTTTATGGCAGCCAGAGGCGTAGATAGGAATATTCTAAGGGAGAGGCTGACTTATAAAAAATCCAGGTTTTTCAATCTTATTTTTTTTGCAAACAAAATAAGCGTTCCCAGTCAAGAAGTTCAAGCTTTCGAGGCTTCAAGCGCGCAAAAATATCTACAACAGCATCAATGTCAATTTCAGTTTTTTTGTAAATATTTGGCAATGCTAATCCATTAAGTCGCTCTTCTGACATTGTAGACCTTAAATAGGTTTTGAGAATGCGCAGAACAGAAAATCTTCTTTCTACACTGGCTGTTGTTATTGGTAAAATTGCGAAAAGCTGCAGAAAAATTCGGATAGTTGGAAATAAATCAGCGTGACAATGTTCAAGAGCATCAACAGCAGAAGTTAGCTTGTTCTGCTCAAGAAACAAAATAAACGTTCTTCTCAAAAAAATCGTTCAAGATGGTCAATCTTTGTTCAAAATGCATCAAGAAAACATAAAAGGTCAAGTTCTGTACGTGACCGAATGTTTTCTTCGTTGACCTCTAGCGACCAACCGGTAAGAGCTAGAGCCGAGATCTCTTCGGGTCCCTTCTGAGAAATTTTGCCTAGATTTCATTTCTGGAAACCCCGACCTCAAAATCTCACTCCTTCCCTGAGAAAAAATGACCCAAAATTAAAAAATTGACCTTCCCGTTTGTATATAATGGCTGACCTTTTGGAAACTTTTGCCCCCTCAGAGAGCTTACTTACGTCAATGTATTCAGGCATTAAAACAAGGGAATAATTGCTAGACCTCAGTCGGAATCTATGTGAAAGCTGGGAGACGGGAGACCTGGTTATATTCAGTTTCGTTCAAATTTCGGACGCCACACTACCATAGTGAAAGCCTGAAACTCAATGAGAATCGAGGTGACAGGACAGGGGCAATTTGTGTTACTGCCCACAGGCGTTAAACAAAATTGTGTCGTGAATGCTTCTTCGGCTGACAGTCGCCTTATAATTGTAGGCCTCATTTTATCTGGTGTAAACTTGATTCCTAAGGGGGAGGCTAGAGCCTATTCTAGCCTTACGTATCTACGCCTCTGATGGCAGCTGTTTAATGGTTGAAAATACTCACCAAAACAAGTATTTTGACGGGGTCAGATGGCCCAGAAGATCACTCATTAAATACATACGGCTAGGTCAATTTTTAAACTTTGGGTTCACTTTTCTCCGGGAAGGAGTGAGATACTGAGGTCGGGGGTTTTTTAACCATTAAAATCTACGCAAAAAATGTCAGGGGGGATATTTTAGATCTCGGCTCTAGCTCTTACCTTTTAGCTTTTACGTAAGGTTACGTTCGGTCAGGTAACCTTACGCCTTGCAAGTGTTTTCAAAGTGTGGGACTTGGGACGGAATTAAAATCGGACTCAAACTGAATTTTGTTTTTAATTGCACCTGAAACACCCAATAATTTCATGTTATTCTTGCATACTGCTCCCTTTCACTCAGTGATTTAAGTGCACAGCAGAAGCCCATCGAGTTTCTTAAGGCGCCACAGTGAATTTTGTTTGACAGCTCCTGCTTTGTTTTTGTTTTGTTTGCATGCAGTAAGAGCAGCAGAGGCTGACAGGAGGGAATAGAGTCGAAAGGAACTTGTTTAGTTTCATCTTAAAGTCGTAAATAAAAATAAATGTGCGGCTTGAAGCGGTTGTTGAGACTGCTGACTACTGCACAATGGACACTATTATCACAGACAGTGCCGAGGTATTGCCCCTTTACCTTGTTGACGCAGCTACTAATTATTATCATAATGTCAAACTAATTTGTCTTATTATTGCTTCATGACAAGGTGGACGGCAGAGCGAGTAAAACCAGCCAGTATTGCCTTGGCCTTCCCACGGTAAGGTTACTGTCTTTGTCGGTTCTGTGCTCGGTCGATTATGCGCATGACAATTAAGCTCAAAATCTCAACATCATTTCCGTTTATTTATCATCAAGCTTCAATTTAGCTACAAATATTTTGTTCAATATTTTGCAGATACTCAGACGAATACTGGAGCACTTCTCTAATAAGCAGCTCATTCAGCTCTCACTAGTGAACAAACTGTGGAACTTTGAAACTCGGAGCGTGTTGAGGGCACGAGGCAACTTAAAAGCTTACTTTTCCAGAGGTGGATTTAGTGCTAAAGAAGGTTGCCCATGCCAAGAACTACAAGTCTTCGCATCCGAATTGGACAAAATGCGTGTCGTTCCATTCTCTGGCCTTTATTTTGCTATGAGC
>JAQIWI010001892.1:0-14303 GCA_034698825.1 Deuterosminthurus bicinctus
TATATATATATGTGATGCGATTACTCTGGGTTAGTAGAGATATTTGAGGAAGAAGGACCTTGTTGTATGACATAGTGCTTCCCATATGGGACAGAAGAACAACCACCACCTTGAAGGTGTGAATAGATTTATTTTCCTTTTTAACTTGAACTATGTGAGGAGGTAGCCTATCCACCCACCATTTTATGAAGCATTGTGAAGGAATAAAGCATGGGGAGTTTCCATTATTGTGGCCACTTGGAGGGGACCTCTGGCTTGACAAACCTCTGGCATGGTTGTCGATCCATAATGAATGGTAACACAACAACAAGGTGTATTAACTATATATACGCCGAGCCTGGCCTGTGACATGGAGAAGTGTAATTTAGGCATTAAAATTATAGTAGTGATCATATCACGCACACATACACGCACGCAGTACACCACCACGTCCTCAATTGTTCTTGTATGTGACTGCTGTTTTATTTATTGAGTTTTTTTTTCTACTTTAGCTAATCCAGCAGCCATCGTAGGAGCAGCATGAAAGATAGCAGGAGTTTTATGATTGCGTTACCATTTGTATTATGTTGTGTGTGCGTGTGTGTGTGTATTAGGGAAAAGGGTAGAAAAGAGAAGTAATGCTGAGAATGATGTATGGAACTATGAAAAGGGTAGAATATGCAAATGTATGATTTACACATAAAAAGCTACTGCTACATACTATACAACTGTACTATACCACTACCACTTCCATTGCTGAGTCTGGAAAGTTGTGCTTAGCAAAATTTATTGCTCACCAGCAGTACACCATGCATTAGTCGGCTCTGTGTTGTTGTTTACATTTGAAATCTGAATCTGACAGAGTGAGTGGAGCATGTGCTGCGACATTACAATGGCTCCTGTTGTATGCTTTAGCCCAGCCGTTGTATAAGTGTGTGCGAGTTAAAACACCTGAAGTTGTTGTAGCTTGGAAAAAAAACTGTGTGTGTGTGTGTGTCTGTACATTGTACGTACACTGACTTGAGTTATTTTCGTGTGTATTATGATTACCTTTCTGGTGTACAGAGTGTGCTGCGTTGGATGTTTGGCATTATTGTGGCGGAGGCAATCAATCAGATCATTTGATATATTCCCTCTGCTCTTGCTCTCACTCTCAGTGACTATTAGATGAGGTATTGTTGTGAGTTGAACTTATTGCAAATATCCCATTTGTCACTATCATTATGGTCGTACATTGAGGCATGTTGTGGAGTGGGGAGAGAGAGAGAGAGGGTCGTGTGTGACATTGTATGTGTGATGAAAGTGTCGATGAGATTGAATCAACAATGGTTCTGGAGTACGCTAATGGGCACTGACTCTGTGACAGTGTGCGTGAAGAGGATCGTATAAAGAGTCCATTACGTATGTAGTGCCATATTCTCCTCGAACTTCTCTGAACTTTGCTGTTGGGCATGGCAGATACGGGTAATTCCAACCAATGGGGCTGAAGCCAGTGTGTGTGTGCGGAGAATACACTCGGGTTTTTCATGCCGTATGATACAGTGCTTTAGGAGGATGATATTAAAAGGGATGTGTATATAGGCGGGATCTATCTGTGTATGTATGCTGGGACGCAGGACAGGCTTGTTGTCGTCCTCGTAGTGTTGCCGTTGTTGCTATTGTTGTGTATGTGTGTGACTGTGTAGAAAGGAGCTTTGAAAAATTGAAGGAAAAATGGATGAGATGGAATTTACGTGTGAAGTGGTAAAGGGAAGAGACGGTTGTGTGCGCATGTAAAGCGTGTATGATTGTATAGTTGGTCATGAGCTGAACGTCCTTTTTGCATTCTAGAATTAATGCATAAATAAGTAACTTTTAATGATGAGGGTAGGGCAGGGCCCCGATGGCTAAATTATGAGTAATATTACGCATAAATCAGTGAAAAATTAAATGCATCGCTCCATATGCTCTCATCTTGCATTCATGCCGCGTGCGTAAATGTCTTCCAGTGACAATAATAATGTCTCGAGTGGACGTATATAATAATATTGACTGTGAGTGACTGACTCCTTCGTCTTCATCTCGTTGTTCAGAGGACACACAACTTAATTTGCTAGAAGATTATGTGATGGGTAGACGAAGACGTGTATGGCTTGTGCTAACTTCTTGATGCTGCATACAGAGCTCAATTTTTCTTGTACTCTAACTGTGTTTACTTTTTATATTTTTCCAAACTTGTACTTGATGTTCTTGTCTTTTTCATTATTTTATGTGCGTATGTGTGTGTGTGTGTGTTTAAGGGAGCCAAGTTTACTGGGAGGCATCAGAAGGCTATAGAGGGAGATGGTACTGTAATATTTCAGATTTGCACTTTGAGATTGAACACACCCCAAAGGTGAAGTGGTAAAGAGGATAATAGCTGACTGAGGGTTAACCTTGCTATTTAGTCTGTATGTGTTGCTCAGGCGCTATATATATGTATACAGAAGATGAGGGTGGTATACAAGGACGGCAGATGCATATGTATTACATGTAAATGTATGTGTGCTTTCTGTTGTGGTAGTGGGAGATAATGGTTGGTAGGTGTCATCTCTACTGCATAATCTGTGGTGGTTTGTTTACGTGTAGATGTGGACGGGAGGCTAGTAGATATATAGATAAGTAGACTTGTGTACCTACACGGCCTAGCCCTTATAAACTTGGCTGTATTAAATAAATGCAAAGCCGTCACATTACATTCATCGTTGAATGCAGAGGATCCAAAACGGATTAGACACGCTTAGGTTCACCATTTCATTTTAAGTATTTTAGACGGTTGGGCTATTCTCTACATAATGCCCCACTCCATTCCTCCTCTTGTCGGCTTTTCCATATTGAAAACCCCTTGGAGGACTGCATACTCTCTTGTGTACTCTCATGTAAAGTCTCTTCTCTTAGCACACACACATACACACACACACTCACAATAATAATAATACTTGCCTCTGAAGTGTAACCCCGCGCAATTCTCTGTACACATGGTGGTTGTTAGATGCGGCTTGATACTATACTGCAATGATTTTTCAGTCGGCATTTCATCCTCTTTCCATCTCACTCACTTCACACACACACAGTCATATGGAGTCTTTTGAAATGGTGCCGTGCTCTGGCATTATAAAATGTATACTGTGTGTCTACTTGAAACTGCGGTAGACTTTGCTGCTGCTACTGTTGTAAAATCCCACTACTTGGCTCATTGCAGCGTGTAAGTGGAGTGCGGATTGTACAAGCCTCCTATTACAGCCAGCAGTTCATGACTCAAATATTTCTCTCTTTATTTCCAGTCGATCGCTTGGCTTGACTAACGATTCAGATTTAAAGAAGAGCTGTGTGGAATGGTGGATCCGAAGCAGCTCTTGAACAATAACATGCTCAGGCGCATGTAGTAGGCTGTTTCTATTTGTCCCCGTAAGCCGGTGTCAAAGTCTATTGAAAAGTGTACTAGTTGAACTTGTTACCATGTGTAACAACGGAGGGCTGTGGTAATGGGGCGGTTGTGGATGACTCTATAGTGATGTATACCATGTGAATAATATAGAAGCTCTTTTTTAAAGTAATTAAATTCATGAGCATTGAGAGAGGGACGTGCACTGTGTGTAACAAGTATTGGATTGAGTTGAGTCTACTATTTTCAAGTGCTCATCATCATGTATATATGTAAGAATGAAGTGTCCATATGAGTAAGTTTTACTCTCCAGATGCGGCAGCTCCCTTCATCATATGATCAGTTTGATGTGTGGAGAGCTTGAAGTTGAAAGGCGTTATTTGACGCGTGGATGCTTCCCTCCTTTCAGGTGGGATTCTCTCACTTGTATCTGTACATATTATTATACATGTGAAGGAGTGATGGCTGCTTTGAATGGTTCCAGTAGTAATGACCATGATGGTTGGAGCAGTGGTAATGATCACGGTGGTTTCAGTACTAAATATATACACACTTCTGGTAGCCAGTCAGTTGGACGACTGTGTTAGAATTATAAGCCTGCGGCGGCTGCTGCTGGTGTTGCAATGTAATAGTTCTTTTCTCCGTGTGTATATTTATGTGTTAGGAGTTCAGCTGTTACATTGGATATGTACTTGATGAAGTGAGAGTGGATTTGTATGGAATTGAAAGAGTTGGTTGGAGCACCCTGTTTTCTTCCCTGTTTTGCCATGCATGGCTAAGCCTTTGAGTTAGTAAAGTCCAAATCCTGTCCGTGTAGAGCGCTTGAGCATGGTTAGGAGGATGATAATGATGATGATGATGATGACAATGATTTTCAGTATACATAGGAAATGATCTAGAAGGATTTGATAGTCCGTCCCTATAGCCCGTTTTGTCAACGCGCCTGTCAGTCAAATGTGGAGGCAGAACATGTGTCCTGGGTGTTGTTTACATTGATGTGATCCTCATAGTTCTGCAGTATCATCCCTCTGGTGCAGGATCATTATTGTTGTTGAGAGGTTTTGCAAAAAGTTTTTTTTTGTCATTCTGGATTAGAATGTTGATTCGAAGGAAGGGGGAGAAATTAGGAGGGAGACGTTGAGGAAAGAGAGACAGAGAGGGTGAAATGAGTGGGCCGGGAATTAGGTGACACGCCTCTTCGGTGTCCCGTGGGTGGATTGGATATACATTACATTACGTATACATTTCTAGCATGCCACACATTCTTACCTCACTTCTCCACTCACTCATCCTATTGTTTTCCTATGTGGAATAAGGGAGAGATAAGGTCTGTGTTGTTGTGGCAGAAGGCTTTTTAAAAGATCTCTCTGTTAATTTGGGAAGGGATGGATGGAAGAAGTGTGTTATAAGAGAGAAAAGAACAAGTCATGTCGGGCTAGACGAGACTGTTGTCCGCCTTTTGAGTCTATGTCTCTCATCTGTATAAACCAATTGATGGATTGATCATAAAAATCTGTATTGAAACAATTAATGAGAGGAATGCACTGTGGCCGTTGAGTTGGGAGTTTGAACATACCTGTTTGTAGTTGTAAAATGTTAGTTATTACATTCTAGTTCTAGCTAATAACCAGTAGCTTTAGTTGTTAAATGCAAATTGAGTTGAGTCGATTATTATTATTATGAATATTGTATTGTACTTGTATGAGAAAGGAAAGTTAATTCCTGATGGAGTAAATCTCTGTCCATTCTGTTGAAACTGGGCTCAAGCTTTTGTTGTTTGAGTAGTAAGTGAAGAATGAGGCTGAGGAGGGAGAGAGGATTCATCTTGTCGCTTATTTATGATGACGACAAATCAGGATTTGGGCAAACGGGAGATTTATTTTGCTGCAGCCTAAATATCTCTTGAGTTTTTGTGTGTATAGTATGATGGGAGCTTTTTGGTGTTACAAGTTTGGACATGAGTTGTGTAGCTTAAATAGGCTCATTGTCGTGTGAACGCGTTGGACTTGTTAACCTCCTCCGCCTCCTACTTTGTCCACACGAGCGAAGGTATATATACAAGACAGACGGAGGAAAGGAGACAATAATGAGTGGATATAGATTTTGCGGGGAGATTACTACACAACAATGTGTTGTGTGATATGTGAAGGTGCCTTAAGTGCATGGACAGCTTTACGCGAGAGGCACATAGGGCAGACTGTTGTCAAGTGGGTGCAAGGAGTGTCGTGTCTATCTGACCTCCTATTTATGAGCTGGTGTTGGGTTTTTCTATCTGAGCACTTCCATAGAGTGTCCACGGGAATGCCTGGGAGTCTGTTGGAACCACGGACGACTGACGAGTAGTAGTTAGTAGTGTGTAAAAAGGTATGACCCACCATATGCGTGTGTGTTGTTATATGCAAAGAATGGCCTCTGTGGTTAGTGGGCACATGGAAGGTCCTATGCATGGCCTTTAGCCTCCTTCTCCATCCTACTTGGATTTCTGTGTGAGAAGAGAGAATGAATTTGTGAAAATATTTTCTTTTTCCATCCGGTGCACCCATTCATCTGGTGTGGGTTAGTTACTCTTTTGCTTTGGTCATACAGCCAGCCTTCTTCGTCCGTCCTGACGGTCATACAAAGTTTGGCAGATTGGTTAAAGAGTCGTCCAGTATATACTACTACATGCCGGGCTGTCTGATCAAGTCCATGCTGAAAGAGTGCTTTGTATGGATCCAATGGTCCACGCACACATACAATTGCACATTGTTCCCTGTATATGTAGGAGAGAATGGACGTTATACACATTCTGCTGTATCATATTATATTAAAGGGAGGATTTCAAGGGTCCTCACTCTCAGTCAGTCAGCCTGAACTATACTTCTACTACAGTATGCATGGTCCTACCTAGTTAAGCTTTCAATCTATGTGCGTGCACCTTGGCATTTAGACAGTTTTGATGGTTGTGAAAGGGCAGTGGTGCTGGTGCTGGAGGTTAGTTGTTGGTAGTATGTGCCATATGCGTGTGTGGTTCAGTCAGTATATGTGTGCAAAGGGACTATGTGAGGTTATATGTGTAGAATAAGTGGGCCTCTTCTATTGTTCGGATACGGGAGAAAATGCTGGAGGGAGGAGAGAGGTCGATTCATAATGTGTGTACACACAGAAATACGTACGTGCGAGCATGAAGCGTGATGGAAAAAGACTGCTTTTCAAGTGTGGAAAATCGGATCGAGTGAGTTTCAGGGAGTCGAGTTCATCATCACAACATTAGGGACAACAACAAGGCAGTGAGTCGTTCAAGGGTCTTTCCATATATCTCTCTCGCTCTTCCCTACCGTTTAGTTCTGCTCAGCATTAAATTATAGACTTGCCTCTCTCTCTCTCTCTCGCTACATCCCTCGGTGATCATTTCGAGTCGAGTCAGTCACAGTCATAAATCATGCATTTACTAAATCTTCAATGTCACTCTACATTATCCTGCTGACTCAACGGCGGCGGCATGTCATTGGATGGAAAATAGATGCTTTCATTTTTCATTCCTTGCCGTCGTTCATTCCACCGCGTGCTTGCATTGATCACAGAGGAGGCGTCAAGATGTTGGTCAAACGATGATTATTATTAGTAGTATATTGCCGGTCATCGGAATAAATTCAGTCGATGGTTTGCATACGTATGGACGGACTATCCTTCCCTTTATCGTCTCCTTGAGGAAATATTGTGGTTTGAAGGAGCTAATTTTTTTTAGGGAATTCATATTGCTCTTCTTGCTTTGCTCGCTTCAATGTCAAGAAGAGATAGGGTACATGTGTGTAGAGAGCTAAAATGTTGCTCTAATGTTGTAAGTTCAAGTGTGTATGGACTGACTGCATTCCATTGGCCACACTCCTCTCGTCTGTGGCCGTCAGCTTCATACAAGAGTAATACTAATAATAAGTGAAGAGAATTTGTAAGGCGCTGATTGCCAAAGTAACTGATGAAAATATGGCTGAGAATTATGCGTGTTGTGCTATGTGGTTGAGAGAAGAGCGAGAGTTTGTTGGTTTCTTCTAGCTGGAGGCCAGGTTAGTCTTCTTGTGTCTTTATACCATTGATGATGATGATGCGGTATATATGGAGAAGACTGTGAAGTTTTTCCAGACTGCATGATAATCATGAGTATTTCCATTCATTCATGAATGGGTTAGTTAAGACTGTGTATGCAGGAGGAGAAGGAGGAGGACGAAGATTATTATGAGTGCACTACGTAAGGTATATAAGGGGAAAGGTTGATGATGAATGAAGATGTTTGGCCCTCATCTCCTTTGTCCACTTACAAGAAAGTATCCAGTTTCATTCCATATGAATTCGAGCTCATCACATTCCCTTATTCTGTATCTCTGGTGAGTGTATAAAGCAGAGGATGACAAGGGATAGGGATTCAGAGAGAGAGAGAGACAATAATAAAACACTCGGACTATTCAGCCTCCAATATCCAGTGTCTTGTGCATTGTTACGGTTAATTTGAAAAGTGTGTGTGTATGTGGATTTTCCTAGTCTCCTGCCTTTCTTCTTCTGTAATAATAATAATGGAGCGTGAAAATGATATTTCATCAGCAGAATTATTTTCTGCTGGGTTTAAGTAAAGTAGGTAGGAGAGGATGGGAAGGTGAATAGTGCATTAGTAATGAAATTAAGAAAATTTTGCTTGTTTTCAAAGGCGGCAACCCACTGCCGCTTCATCATCCTGTTCATTTACAACCCGCGCTCTGAGTTGAGCAAGTTATTCATCAAATTTGTATGACAAATGGCGGCGCATCGTCTCATCCACTGTCAGCTCCTTACCTTGAGCCAGGCACCACTGCATTCATAATATGAGCATCTTGACGGAGTAATAATAATGGAGGGAGCGTGTTTGCTTGAGTAGAATAGCGAAAAAGAGAGAGAGAGAGAGCGGGATGGAGCATGCTTTGGGTTTAGAAGACACGAGAGTATGAGCGTGAAGACATTGTTTGCACACATTTATACAGTGTGCAAAGGAGTTTGTATTTGAGTCCACTAATGGTAGTGGTATGTACTAAATAGCATGTCTGTGTTAAATATAGGCAAAGTGAGGGTCTTAGAATTGTGCCGTGTACGCTGTACAGCAAAAGAAAAAGAAGAAGAATGAGAGATTTTTTTCATTATGAATAGATTACAAACCCATTGGGCTAGATATAGCTGTGCATTAGGAGGATCTGTGAGTGTGTATATAGACAAGACAGCTCATTTTTCCCCTCCTTCCATTCTCGAATGAGAAATAATTAATTGTGCCAATATAGGTAGAGCGTGAGAGGTGAGCTTGGAGGTAGATTGGGGAGAAATGTATAGAATACAACAACAACAACAGCAAGGATTTTCTAGTCTTTTTATTCTCCTTGGGATTGATTGCCTGTATGTGCCAGCGAAATACAAGTTGGAAACTTTGGTGTCATGCAAAAGTTCAATTATGATTTTCACTCCCTTTTATCCCCTCCTCTATAGTTGATGGAGTTTGGAATTTTGGATTTGTATGTTGATTTGTTTGAGTAGTACTGCCGTGCTTCTAAATAATTTTTTGTGTGAATTGTGAAGGGATTGGATATCGGAGTGGATTCCATGTTCCTTTGATCAGCTATATAGAGATGATTGTATGTCTGGCTAGTTTAATGTACTACTAGCGTTATGGAGCCCGAATGTCCTTGCTGTAACTTTTTGTAGGTCTCCGGATGTGCTTTGCTTTAAAGCAGAAGAAGAAAAGGCAGGCAGGCGAGTGCGGTGGAGTGAGGTGGCGTTGCGTAATGTGGATGTTGTTTGTGTTATACGTTACTGGGTGAGCAGTATGGCGAGTTGTGAACGTCACTCCAATTACCAACACTGTACGGAGGATGTAGCATGAAGCTCAGCCAGTGCATATTGTGAGTGAAGCTTGAGAAAAGTAAAAGTGGGATCCATTGACGAGTCGTGGCTCGGGCTCATTTGTATTATTTCGCTACCAGGAGACTGTGAAAAATAGCTAGGAGGCTAGAAGCCTTTCTCCCGATGTGAAAATGAAACACGCGAATTTACGTTGCCAAGTTGACTCCCCTCTATTCAAGCCTTTATGTGTTTCTTGTGGGAAACATGCACGCACACTACAGGTCCACGTACTACTCCTCTGGACGACGACGACGACGACATGGACTTTTAAGTGCTGTTGTAACCGGGTATCAGGATATAGATATGACAGCGTATGTGCTGGATACATACGCACAGGCGAGAGTGTTTACCCCAACAACTCGATCTTATGTGGTCAGGTTCACAGAGCCTAAAAGTGTTCATGTTGGTGTGGGAAATCCCAGGAGCTTCCTCCTTTTTTTGTGAGGAATACTCACTCAGACAAGTGCACAAGGTTGTACATACATGGGAGCTTTAATAATGGCGGCCTCGATATCGAGCAGTAATATCAAAGGAAGAAATAAATTTGTCTGAAAGATTTGTACCTGTATGCATAATGTGTTGTGTAACTTGTGTTTGGTTAAAGTTAGAGCGTGTTCACGCACTTGTCGAGTTTGCTGTGTAGCTAACATCATATGAATCGTGTGAAAATTATTGAGCGTGGGACAGGCTGAGAGATACAGGGAGAATTTTCTGCTTGTGAGGTTTTAGAATTTCTAGGAGGTATGGACGAAGAAATTGGGTAGAAAGCTGATATGATTCCTTATTTGAGGACAACTTTGTTGCGTCAAGTCGTTAGGTTTTAGATGTAAGGATCTCATAGAGAGCATGTAGTAGATGTGTGTGTCGGGCTGGTGCTGGTTCTTGCTTGTGCTCGCTGGTGAAATGGACCAGTAGGACGTGGACCGCATGTGTGCGAGTGAGTTGAGAGAAGCTTGAGTATATGCTTGGTGTAAAGCTTAAGCCCGTATTGTATATTTTATGAGGATTGGCATGTTTACTATTTAGGAAGCAAAGGTCTTGCTGTGTGGAGCAATAACCTAATAAATGCAGTCAGTCATCTAGGTTGTGGCGGGCCATTGTTGTTGTTACTGTTCTTGTGCGTGAGATGTATTGAGGGAAGCGTTGAAATAAATGAAGTACTCTGAGCTGTGAGCATATATACCTCTGTGAACTATACTGCTTTGAGGTATTTTCCACACTGGCCCTACAAGAGTTTGTCCTTAATGAACAGCCCTGAACGTGTATGTTCTGTATAGAGAGGAGGTAGAGGAAAGGCATTATGGATGAGGAAAAGGAATGGGCATTGTATTTAGAGAGGTCCGTGTCATCGTCATCTGTACTGTTTTTGGACGAGCAAAAAATTTTACAAGGTTTATTTTATTGTTGGGGGAAATAGTAATTCTTATACCTAAATTTCCTACTACTTGACGTTGACGAAAGATTAAGGGCCAATTTAAAATTAATAGGAGCAAAAAACGTTGGAAGTTGGAGTAAATTGTTGGTAAGTATAGTAGTAAGTTGGTGATAATTCGTCACTGTGTATATTTCACATATATAAATGGAGACAGATGGAAAAGGTTCGCTCCTATGGTTATTGTTGTTATCATCTCGCCAAGATGCTTTTTTTTCCTCTTGAAAATAAGAGAGGACTAATCCGTATTGAGTATTTTCTTGTTGGGCTGCTATAATGATGAAGAGGAGTGTGTAAGATTTTTTGGTGGGGAAAACATACATGGGGATGGGGAGTGGATTATGATGACTTTGTGTGTGCCTTTGTACAGTATAGTATGGTGGTCTACCTATAGAAGGTATTGTTTGAGGGTTAAATAAGTAGTTTAGTCGTGTGCGTATGTGTTTGTGGTGTGTGTGTGTGCTAAAAATTCACTTCCTGCATCTTCACCATCATCATAAAAATAATATGAGCTAGACAAAGATGGTCATTGTTTGTAAATTGTAGGATGTGAATTGTGTCTATATGTAGGAGCTTTTAATGGCATGCGCCATGTGTGTGTCCATGATATAGAATAGACAGCAAGCTTGACAAATAGGAGGAGCTGGATAGTATGTATGGCTCGTGTTTGTTAAGCTCCTCGCTATCTTGAAGCCTACTTGGACGATGTTACAGTAGGCGACGCGTGTTGACATATGAAACGAGTGATGGGTGGGACATGGAGAATTCAATTACCACTACAACTCCACACCATATTTTCCACACACATACTAAGTTTCCTTTTACATTCCGGGCACACTTCTGGGATGATCCTTTGAACATGCACTCAAACTTGATGACTTGACTGCGGAAACTGTGATGCATTTTTTTTATCACAGCCATTGGACAAGTTTGTCTGATTCAACTTAAGTGCAGCAAAAGTTTTCTTTTACCTTTGATATCATTAACTTTGAAGTTGGCAGAGTCCAACTGAACCAGAAAAAGGAATTGAAATGAGCGAGCGAGCGAGTCTATGGGAGAGAGCGAGAAAGAGGATATAGAGAAAAGAAGGAAATTGTTTCAAGAGTTGAATGAGTTTTCCAAAGACAGGCACACAGAGTTAGAGAGAAAGAGGAAAAGTTTGTAAATCAAGTGTCGCAGGGGTATTTTTTCCATCTTTGATTAGTTTTGCACCATGTAGGATCTCTCAAAGTTTATAATTCTCACAGTGTAAGTACAAAGGAGAAGTTTTCGAATTAGTCAACTTGAATAAGTCGTCAATGTGCTGTTTCACCCGCGGTCAGTCCTTCCAAGCTGTTCCTAATTAAAGGTTAAGTTCTTATTCTTTTGATGTTCAGAATTAGCGTCGTGTTCCGTGTAATTATTATTGTGTTCAGGCTGTGAGTCTACTGGATTTGGACGAAGGATTGAGAGGAAAGTTGCAAGTTTTGAGCCAGTTCAAGGTTTCAACTGTACATGGGAAGTCGTGTGTATAGTTTCTTTATTATGTGTAGCCGGGCAGTTGAATATCAGAGAATTTTTAGTGTATTGTGAGAGAAAGAAGGGCCAAAGAGAATGAAAGCCCCGTGGTATGATGATTGCATGCTATGGTGCTGTGGTAAGGCTTTAATGCAGTTTCTCTCTCTCTGTATGATGGAGTGCACACACACGCCTGCTTAGCCGCAGGAGGCGGAGCTGAGTCCTTAAATGTGCGAATAAGCTCTATACTACACGCACCATTATGATATGAATGGTAGTCTTCCTAAGGCTCCCTCATAGCTCATTATGACGCCTCATTCATTATTCATGGAGGTGGTGATTTAAATTAAAATGTTATAAATCACGGCTTTGAGCTAATTGCTTTGTTGAAACAAGACGATAATGTTGAAGACGAAGAAGAAGAAGAAGATGCGGATGATGATTCGGCTGCTCCTGCCGCCCTAAGACATCTTTCAAGTTGTACATTATAAGAAGCCTCATGTCTCATGATAATAATAATGTGCGTGTGTGAAATCCTTCTTCTTGCTACTGCCGCCGCCACTTTGCAAAGGCTCTCTTCTTCTGTATATAGAAGACATATAGCAAAGAAAAGAATGGCGACGAGGGGAAATGAAATGAGAACTGGCTTCCCTCATACATTTTCTCATTAGAGAGAGTCTTTTGCTTCGCTCTGGTCGGTTCAAGGTGAAGACGGAGTGGGAAATTTGGATCATAAGGGCTATGTTGAGGGAACGCTAACGCTATGTAACAAGAGAATGTTGAGGCAGAAAATACCGGTTTCACATGCAACATCACACATTATGGCTGGTTGGCTGACTAACTTGTACTATTAGCAACAAGGTAATAAGCTTGCTGCTAGCACTGGGAGCAAGGCTTCAAGGGCAAGCGTGTGTGTGTGTGTATGTTTTATGTAAGTGAGTGAGTGTATGTGTGTGAGGCGGGAAAAAATAATTGATGGATGTGCTGGTGGATTACAAGTATGGAAGTGTGAAAATGTGCTGGAGCAAAGGTGTCTTGTGAAATGGCGATAGTATAATACATAGGCGAGTGGAATTCCTGTAGTTACAGCGAGCCTTTTTCGTTCATACGGATGCAAATGGTGGAGTGAGAAGACGGCAGGATTTTAATGATAAGCTTGAGCATGTAGAGGCGATGAGCTTGTATTTTCCTCTCTCTGTTGTTGTTCAATTAGGATTATTATTATCGTCATCATGATCCCCTCCTCCTCCGTTCGCTTTCGTCGTCATTAAGATGAAAATTATAGGGCGAGATGGTTCTTTACATATGCGCGAGCATCAGTTGTCATCATCCTGTTCGTCCTACTATTGGGCAAGAGACCAAGTTTGTTTAGCATGTTGGTTTTTTTTATTTTATTCTGCACCTTTCCAAATCCTTACTCTGGATTCCATGCATAACTTTTTATATTTATTTACGTGAGGAGGTGAGCCAGCTGTGTGAGAAGGAAAGCATATAGGTGGACTCTCCGTCACCTAATCATGACTATTATCATCATCTTCATCCTCCTCCTCCTCTTCCTTATGATGATTATCCGTACTGGTTTATTATTTATTCAGAAAAAGTAAAAAGGTGTTATTAAAATAAAATGAGGTGATGGCGGGGAGTCGAGTTTTCATTACGTTAGGCCAAATTGAATTTCGTGTAAAAATCAAGCTTGACTTGAAATTTTTCAATTTGATCGTCATGATGATGATGGTGATGATGATGATGATGATGGCAACTATGTGAGCATATGTCTGTGATTTCCTCTGGACGAGTTTGTTTGGTTAGCATAGCTGGAAGCGTCTTCATGTGGAATGTACATGTATATGCGAGTCGATTTTGCATCTACTCCTCCTGCTGTCCTGCTCCTGCTAGTGGGTCTATAATAATGATAATGATACAAGCCAAAAAGGCTCGCCCTAGTTGAAAAATAACAGTTGTTTTTATGGCCATTTCTTCTCTCGGGTCGCCCTGGTAAGGAGAAGGCGTGGGAATTAGGAAATAGTTCTTGATTCCGAAAAATTATAATCGGGTCCAATGACTTTATGAGGCTCTGTGTGAGGTTGAGGGATCCAG
>JAQIWI010001893.1:0-14296 GCA_034698825.1 Deuterosminthurus bicinctus
ATGACAACAAAGTAATTAAAGTGTCAATAATTTCCTATAGAAATCTGCCTCAAAACTCGCTACGCCAAATGGATGACACAAAAAGATTACCCTGGCAACTACACCATCGTGGCCAACACTACTGCACCTTTTCAGGGCAGTACATCGGACACGAGATGGAAATGGGAAGTGGATATAATCTCAACCAGCTCATCATCTTCTGTCAAATTAGCCCCAAAGTGCCCGCTGAGTCCAAACGAAACATTGCCTCTGCCTTGGCAACGGATTTGCAAGGGAACGATCATTGATGATAGACACATTGTGACCTCAGCCAGCTGTTTTTTGCACCAGCCAGCTTTATCAAGCTTGAGGATAGCAACTACAGGCTTGTGTCCAGTGGAGCCTCGAACCCTCCGAGATCATTTGTATGAGGTGTTGAGTGTGAACGTCCACTTTAATTTCCAGCCGGCACTCGTTGCAAATAATATTGTGGTGATGAGAACAAAGAAAGTGGTGGGTTTTGGTGCGCTTGTGCAGCCACTGAGGCCGTATGGAGGTACTTTGATCAAAAAATTAGTCATTTTGTCTAAAAAAGTGCATTAGTTTGAAGCCTAAAAAATGTTGCAATTTCTTGCAGACAGCCTTGTTGCAGTGCATAGCCAGACAAAAGGATCACTACAAGCAATTCCGCTTCCTGACCCAACTGCAGAATGTGGAGAAAGTCTTGGAAAGTCATTGGGGCTAGGAAGTAAAAGTTTTGGAAATGAACTTCAAGGGTCTTATAAATATGCGAATGTGCTACAAAGCATCTCCTGTGGACCAATCAACTACTCGGATTACTGCGAGGACCTTCAGGCCCTTCACGGCTCTCCTTTAGTCGGTCTTGACTCTATAAATGTAACAGGGGGCAGTCCAAACCTCGTAGGGTTTTTAACTTACATCTCACATGAGCATCGGCATCTTCAAGCTGCCACAGCGGCCAACATTATTACACCTTCAACTGCTGAATATTATCAAGCGTACTTCACCGGATTGGACAGGTTCCACAACTGGATTCTTATGGCTGTAGCTTAACATGACCGTGAATTCAATCGAGTACATGTCTGATTGCATTTTATTTCAATATTAAAAACCAGGTCTCTAATAGTATGGTCGGCGTGCTAACCATTAATAATAAATCGCTGATTAAAAACAAGTAATACAAATGAACTGTGCTTAAACTTAAAGCCATAAGCCTCAACCAAATAGATGCAACGGAACATCAAAAATATTGGTGGTTAATTTTTCCCTACAAATCAAGTTGCTTTTCATTAATCATTGCTATTGCTACACAATAGAGATCCTATTAAGTCGGAAAATCGTTTTACTCGTACTTAAACCCACAATACTTACATTTTCTGATTAAGTTTTCTGCAATACTTAAACTTACTCGTAAACTCCAAGTGTCAAACTTACAACTTATTAAGTTGACTTACCGTAAAAATTTTCTGACTTACTGCAATTAAGTAAACTTAAACGTAAGTTTAAGTAGACCAGTTTACTTGACTTAAACTTAACTTAAAAAACTTAAAACTCGTATGTAAATGGTACTGATGCTAACTTTCATTTAAAAGTAAAAAACATCATTTCACTATTGTTGAGAGCGCGCACAGTGACACCAACTATACACTAGTCCTGTACTATGATCATTGATCAATTGATCATCAACTTAACTGTTTACTAAAATCGCTGCAATGCGATTAAGATGTCCAGTTCGGTTGATAAGCTAAGCCGCCATTTAAAACGCTTGCACATAGTCATTGGAACGGCCAAGGCTGCCTAAGCCAAGTAGAGCGATAAAAGGAGAAGCCATAAAATGTTACGGGAAAACATGTACAACTTGAAATTCTTGCTTTTCAACCAGACTTGGTCAGACTCGAGTATGCAAATTTAAGTATGGATTTTTTAAGCTTTTGAACTTAGTACTTATTAAGTTCGCACATGTAAGTATGATTCGCTACTTACTACCCATTCAGTGAGCAATGTAGTGAACTTAAAACTTATTTAAGTTTACTTGCTTATTTTTCGTAAGTATTAAGTGGGTAAATTGTGAAACTTAAACCCGCATTTACTTAAACTTACTTATTACTCGTAAGTTTTACTTATACTTACTAGGATCTCTGCACACAAGATCAACTTTCACGAGTGAAAAGGCTAAGTAAGACTTTTAAGCCACAAGCATGGTTACAATATTGCTCAAAACAAAGTGTACAATATTGGGCGTGGACTCTCTGTCCAACACGTGAAAGCCACCAACCTTGATTCCACCTCGCCGTATTGAACGCATCTGCCTGTTAAAAATTTTAAAGCCTACTAAAAGACTACCTCCACGAAAGCGAAGTAGAGCAGTTTGCGTTGCTTCTTTCAATAACTCCGGGGTTCCGATGGCCTTGTCGTAGCTAACTATGAAAATTAACGCCAAAGATCTAAAAGTCGCTGAAATGAGCAATCGTTGCATAGCCCGCACATAGCAGCGCCTGTATTGGCGCCAATGCATGCGCCACCTAACCTAACCTCGTTGATGATTGTGACATAATAATTACAGCTGAATATGACAAAGTGAGCTGTAGAAGCGTTGACCATAGACCAGATCGACAGAGATGAGCTGAAGGGTGCACATCGGGATCGATACGGCGGAGAGCAAGAGCAAGTATCGCAATTTCTCGAGCAGAAGGAAAGTAAACGAAGCCCACGATCGTAGCTACTCCGGTAGTCCAGCATAAATTAGGAGCTGCAGAGTTTGGATTGTGAACCCGTTACCTAGTCCAGCGCGCAAACAAAGGCCCACAGGCGCCCAAAATTCAAGTTTTTGCATTATAAAACATTTTTCGCATTTCTAGCACATCAGTATGGAAAAAATCATTAAATATATATCACGACAGGTCAAACGGCACTTCTCTACTCGTAGGCTTCTAACGGGCGCTCACTGCCTATAAAACACGGAACGGGCGTGACTTTCCCGAGCTCTACAACACCCGCCCATTTCGGCACTTCAGCGGGCAGGACCGGGCTTGTACACAGGCATCTTTCAAAGACAGCACCTAAGTATCGAGGCTTCGCCCCACTTGGTATTTATTCTATAATGCCGTCGAAGGCTGACTCACGCACATGCTTTTTGATTTGGGATTCAGCAACCTCCAGAAGAGCAATCCTTACGGTCCGGACGTATTATCCAGCATATCCCGAAGCAGCATTGCCCCTGAATAAAGAAACAGGTTTAATCTCCATATATCCTTCTTTAAAAAAAACTTATGCTAAGTACAGCTTGCTTTGGCTGGTCTCAGTGCTATGAAAGATGACGTCCAATTGAAGTAGTATCCATTGAAATAAAATTTTATATATGGTTTTTCGAGGTCATCGTATCATAAATCGACAAAGTCAAAATCAGTCAAATTATTACTTTTTTTCCACCTATTTTTACTAACGAAAAGTATCCATTGTCAATTTTAGTATCGTAGAATTCGCACCACACTTCTTTTAAAAGAATCTACAAACACCTATATTATATTAATATTTTCCATCAATCACGAATGACGATGAATTGTTTTTCTTCATAGTGTTACTAAACCTTTCGCTCAAGACTTTGGATCCTGGAGTAATCTAGAATTCCTGGAACTGAATAATTTTGCCTGATTAATTTGCAGGCGTTGCTGCATTGAAGACATCGGAACGTCATCAATCGATAGCAAGATGTAGTACATTCTTTGCCCTTTTCCACCTTTGGTCTCATTTAGAGCATTGGAGATATCGGGTATTAATTGATCAGTCTGTTGAAAATTTGTAGGTACTGGGGTTTTCACCCTTGTGCCCCCATGATACGTGCTTTAAAATGTCGAACTGTTCAGCAAACCGCTCAGTAAGCCAGAATTTCGATGTCATCGCCGCAATATTCCCTCTCATATCAACATCAATATTTTTTACAAAACTTGTTCTTGTAAATTTCAAATCAAAGTTCATATGCACTCCAAAGCTGACAGCGCCACCAAACAAATGTAAATAAACCTGTGACAACATGTCGTGCGAAATAATCTGTTCTCTAATTCGGATTGAACGTATTAAAAAGCTAGCAATGGCCGAGCTTAGTTCATTGTAAGCAACGTTTTTCTTCATAAACCACCATGACATTTTCTATTTCTGATCGGAGCCGGACGTACTTGACATTTTCGAAACTGATATTAATTTGTTTCGATTTGAACAGGTATCTACGACTTTGGCTTGCAAAGTTTGAGTTTCTTGGAGAATCACTTCTGTTGTGCTCAGAACAAAGTCGTTTGAAACAGCAGGAAAATAAAGAAACTCATTCTTGGCGTGATTATGGAAGTCCCCGAGATTTGCTGCAGATAAAAAATTCATCATATAGTTTCAGCCTCTGTCCTTGTTCCCTTTGCCGATTTGTTTTTCAAGTCTGTAAAGGGTTTGTAGTTACTGTAAGACATTTCTAGTATAGAAACCTCAAAGTGGCAGCGAAGACTTTACTGTAGTTGACAAAAGGTCCGGTATTACAATCTTCGATCAGTTTGTTGTTCACTGCGTTGCATAACCGTTTTACATATATGTATATATATCCATTTCTCTGGGTTTCTGCTGGTCTTCGCAGACGAAGACTCGCTCTTCCGGTGGACTTGTCTGCATATATGTTTCTTGTCTGCTGCATCGGACGAATTTTATTCCGAGAATCGATGCCGTGGCTTCTTGTGCGGAGACTTCTGAGAATTAAAGGAATGTCGAACCCATCTTCCACATTTGCTCTCTCAGCGGTACATTTCCGTTCGTTATTTGGGTCGCACATTGGGAAAGTAGTCTGGAAATGCCTCGATATGCTGGATTGGTAGAATGAAATGTAGTATTTTAAATTGTGGCATTAGAAAGTAATTTAAAAGCGGGTATTACATTTGGAGATGTAGTTTGATACGTAAACGGCAACCGAGTATGCATTTAGGCAAAATTGGATGTCCATGTTGGATCCGAAACATCTGTACATCATTTAGCGGTAATAAATTGAAAACCGAAAGTGCCTAAAAATAACTCAAATAAAAACTTACTGGGACGACGCTGACGTCATCGTATTGCATCGTAGACCTCGGCCTGTGCCGTGTGATGACTCATGCTCGAGCTTGAGTGGGGAGGACTCGGAGGTGACGTCACCCTATTGCGTCGTAGACTTCGGCCTGTGTCGGGTGATGACTCATGCTCGAGGTAGCAACGAAATGGGGAGGACACGGAGGTGACGTCATTCTATTGCGTCGTAGACTTCGGCCTGTGCCAGGTGATGACTCATGCTCGAGGTTGCCATGAAATGGGGAGGATTGGAAGGTGACGTCACTCTTTTGCGTCGTAGACTTCGGCCTGTGCCGTGTGATGCCTCATGCTCGAGGTAGCAAGGAAATGGGTAGGACTGGGAGGTGACGTCATAGCGGAACGGCGGGGAGCAGGATGACGTTATCCTATTGCGTCGTACACTTCGGCCTGTGTCGGGTGATGCCTCATGCTCAATGTTGCAAGGAAATGAGGAGGACTGGGAGGTGAAGTCATAGCGGAACGGCGGGGAGCAGGATGACGTCATCCTATTGCGTCGTACATGTCGGCCTGTGCCGTATGATGACTCATGCTCAAGGTTGCCAGGAAATGGGGATGACGGGGAGGTGACGTTTCCTCTTTACCTACTCACACATCACTCATTTGCAAATGATCATTCCCCATAGCCGTTGCTTCCACGCTCGACAATGTCGGGATATTTATTCGTTTACTCCACTCAGTCTACAGACTCTAATTTGACATGAGAATCGTAATGTCATGTCCGTACTCGGATGTGAAATATTATTAAGTTCACTTGTGGCTACAAAAACATTTCGGTCTATAAACGCTCGGTAGTACTCTACAAAGTACTTGGAGGAGTGAGTGTAGTACCCCAGCAAGCACAAAGAACTCTTAGCGAGCTCATTTGGAGCTCTCGCAACTGTGAACTTGTAAGTTCGCATGGAGTTCTTACACACTTCAAGCGACCTCCCGAAATCTTACTCTGTTCATATTCGTACTGAAATGTCCGCTGTGACGGCTCTCAATGAGTTCCAGAAGAGTTCTCGAAATGATGGCTGTAAGAAGTAGTAATAAAGAAGGCCGTAGCCACCTTACGGGTTCCTGGTTATCCCCAATTCAGCCTTGATGCCACGCCGCACACTTATGCATTTTATTCAAAACAGTGCAGTTTCACTCTATTGCGCAATATAAATGAACAAAAAAAAACAATAATACATCAATATAAAATGATTACTGTGGACTAAGTGGGGCTTCTGCCGGAGTCATGAGATGATCAGTATCTTCAAACCTTCGGTTCATTAACCTGATCATTATGGCTGCTGTTAAATTCATTACGGTCTCCCAGGTTGAACAGATTCAAAGAAATAATCAACAGAAAAGTGGAGAATTTGTCAGAGATCCTCACAAAATACTTGCTGATGAGGAAGCTGGAGAGTTGAGCGATGAAAGGGACCCCAATGATCTTTATGGCGCATTTAGATCATTTTTAAAACTTGGAAAGTTCATCGGGCTGATACCGATAGAAGGGCTTTTTCAACTTGACGTGGATAAGTTGACATTTAAGTAAGACCACCAGCTGCCTATTTCCTAATATTCAAATCATGAAGTCGGCATTTTGGTTCATAATCAGATTTTCAATCAGCTTAAAGAAAACAGCAGTAATAGTTTTTGTGATTTGCAGTAAATCGAGCTTTCCAGCCATAGTCAGCATAACTATTTCATGGACTCTAATTGCCAATGTCGTCATGGGCTTCATCGGACTCTCCAGAGGGGTTCATACAAATGCAGGAGACTACGCCTGGGCGCCTAGACACCTCCTGTATTTCTTTATAGGACTTTTTGCGTAAGTTTTGTGCAAATTTGATCTATTCCGTTGCAAGGAATGTTGGTTGTTCATCACATCATAGAGATAGTACACAGATAGCATTGAATTTATTGACGTCGTAGCTTTGTCTACTTTTACCGTCACGCCTGGGACTATATCCAAATCCTGCGCAAGTGGAATAAGATAAATTTGACCTTCACCATGCCAGACACAACTCTCCGTCGTGATCTCAATCGAATGGCACTTCTTGTCATGACTTCAGCAATATTGGAGAACATGCTGCTTACAATCAATCAATCCCCAATTGTACCCGGGGCAACGGACTGTGAGCCCAAAAAAATCAGGTTTTTAAGTGTCTGTCTGGGATGGCTAAACAAAAAATTTTGGTTGCAGCACTCACTTTGGTTCAAATGGAAGAACCACAGAACGCTAGTGCATTACAGATATATTACATTCGTTCAAATGAAAGCTGGGCTGCTTTTGTACCTTTTCATCCTCTGCTGGCCATATTTCTGTTCGTGACCAGTAAGATTGACACGTACGCTTGGAATTACTTGGATTTGACTATTGCATTATGGTCCAGAGCTCTCTACCATAAATTCAAAACTCTTTATAAACAGAGTGAGAGGCTCTTGGTTGCACGAGGCAGTGCATGTGGTGAGATTACCCTAAATACACGGTCCATTTAGCAGAAATTGAAATAAAATTTTTCTCTCAGACGCAGCAAAATGGAAGCAACTTACATACGACCTTGAGATATTGTGTTCCATGCTATTCGATGTCAAAAAGTTCCTGTCTCCAATTGTTTTCTGTTCTTTCGGAATAAACGTCTATTTTATCTGCCTTCAGGTAACATGAAATATTCTCATAAATTAAATTAAATTTCAACTTCAAAGTGATTCGATCTGATCTTAGCTAAAATTTGGACTCAGTCAGACGAAAAAGCAACCTTTGACACAGTCAATCTATGCAGTGTGGTCGGTCCTGCACTTGATTACTCGGGTCTTCATTCTCTCACTATATGCGCCGCGCATCAACGAGTGGGCTCATAAGCTAAGCGAAATTTTCCTCAAATGCCCCATCGAAGCTTTCACGATAGAGGTATGGGTCGTCTTATCGCGGCTTACATGACGTGTTTCTTAAAGTAACGGATACATATGACACAAACGTTTTTAAATTAAACTTGCAGGTTGAAAGAGCAGAGCGATTTGTCAGTCTTAATACTATCGGTCTAAATGGCCTAGGCTCCTTCGTTGTAACAAAACCTTTGATGCTTCAGTTGGCTGGTGTGGTTCTAACGTTCGAAATCGTTTTACTTCAGTTCTCTCAATCGAATCGAATTGAACCCGGTTGCAATTGAAACAAGTCTTATTTTAAAAGCGTAGGGTTATTTTTCATAGCACATTATGCTGGATATAATTACACTTTTTGATAAAATTCCAGCGCAGACGTTCTACAGATATGGAGTTTCTATTCTAGCAGTATCATTTACTATTTACACATAAATTATTTACATTTATTTACTTAGTAAACATTCAAAAGACACACTCACTATTCCATGTACTTAATTGCTCAGGCATTTATTTTTGGATTATGCTAAATCGTTGATCAAGAATAAGTCAGAAAAATCGATAGTGCTTAAAGCTATAAGCCTAAAAAATAGGTGCAATGGAACACGAACGAAAAATATTAGTGCCTAATTTTGTCCTGAAAAAAAAACTACTTTCCAGGAACCATTCATACACACACGGTGAACTTTCACGATAGCCAACGCTAACGCTTATAAGCCACAAGCATGGTTACAATATTGTTCAACACAAAATGTACAAACTTGGGCGTGGACTCTCTTTCGAACACGTGAAAGTCACCAACCTTGATTCCACCTCGCGGTATTGAACGCATCTGCCTCCTAAAGATGCTAAAGTCCTCACGACTACCTCGATGAAAGCGAAGTACAGCAGTTTGTGTTGCTTCTTTGAATAACTCTGGGATTCCGAAGGCCTGGTCGTAGCTAACTATGAAAACGAACGCGCTATCAAATAGTATGAGATAATACAGGACACCGAAGATCGGGAAGTCGCTGAAGTGGGCAATCGCAGCATAGCCCGTGCAAATGCAGGCACCGATGCATAAACATTTCCACGAGAAAGTCATGAAGCGATTCACCTCGTTGATGATAGTGATGTACAATTGAATATGACGAAGTGAGCTGTACGAGCGTTGTATTTTCTGCCTGTTTCCAGTTCTGAGGAATAGTTTTATACAATTCTATAATGTCATCATTTTCAAATAAGAAAAAAAAGTATATTACCGTTTCATGGATTCCACTAGAAACTTGAGTTGACCGTAGACTAAATCGAAAGAGATGAGATGAAGGGTAAACATCGGGATCGCTACTGCGGAGAGCACGAGCAAGTATCGCAATTCCTCAAGCAGCAGGAAAGTAAACGAAATCCACGATCGTAGCTGCTCCGGTAGTCCAGCGTACAGGAGGAGCTGCAGAGTTGGATCGTAAATCTCAGCGCAAATTACAACAACGACGATAGATAAAAGCATGTACGGCAAATTCATGGCGACCAAGTCTTGTATTGTGTGACCTTCTAGACGGCCGATAGACTTTGATCTTTCTTTGCACTCAAGGATTGTTCCTGCCGTCAAACATTCGCAAAAGTGTCAGTTATCACAGGTCTACAGTTAAATTAGGGTTTTGCAATGTAAATACCTCCAATATTCCCAGTGAGAGTCATGCGAAAGAACGTACTCAATAATCCGACATGCTTGATGTACATTTGATAGTACCAAAAAATTATGAAAAGTCCACCAAGTGCTAATACTGCATGTACGATAACCTGATGAAGTGGTACATTTTTTTGTGTAAAAACGACAAGTAAAGCCCCAAATTTGTATAGACAGTGGAGCACGTACAAGCCAAAGTGCGTCAGGCTTAGCCATCGCTTTCTTCTTGAAGCTTGGAGAAGCTGCCAGCTAGAAAGATCAACTACGGTTGGAAAGCAGCCAATAGTGCAGCAGTTACGAATGAATTTGAGTATTTTAAATCGTTCAGTTCTGTTCAACATGATGACAAATACAGATTCTCTGACGGTTCTTTTGCAGGTGCACAGTCAACCGCAGGCAGATTCCAGAGTTCCAGAGTAAGTGAAACTGTTTTGTGCAGTATACAAGGTTTTGTAATCCCCAAACCTTCGTAATTCTGACACAAGTTCCGTAATGTTTTTGTGTGGCAGGAACTAGGAACTCCTTCGTTTGTTAAACGAATTAATCTTGTTTAATTAAATGAAACAATCATGTTGTCAAAGGAAAGCATCCGCTTCCGCGCTACGACAGCGGAAGCAATTGCAAACAAAAGCTCGTCCATGTCCAATTTTTGGCCCAAAAATAAGTAAAAGTGGTCATGCACTGCTCGTTGCACTTGAGCATCGGCATCTAATGCCTACAAAAGTCACCGAGTGCGTTCCACAGTAATGGTTTGCTTGAGGAAGTGGATGGGTGAATGTTGAGAACTTAATTACCTCGTGCCAGTAACAAAAGGCATGAAAAAGCTTATAATGAAATCAATAAATTGATATCGGAAATGCGCACAGAATTCGTTGATGCATGGGAAGCTTTTAATTTTAATAAATATTTGTTGTTAACGACATACGTATGGATTTCTATTTTGCTTGTTCATGTTAAATTAATTCAAACAATTGCTACTAGTAGTAGAGAATTTGGAACGACGCTGTAAAGTATTACCCTAGTAGTTATACTCGTAGGTTGCGACCGCATGCAACCAAATCCTTTAATGTTTTTCTTTCGTATCTTATTTCCATCACATTGAGCAGGCTCCACAATTTATACGATTTTCAGGCTAGGGAATCTGCTGCCTTAATAATATCTGCAATGAATCGTAACACATTCGATGGTTGGTTATATTCAATTCAAAGACATCGCGAAAGTCTTTCAACCTTTTTGCGGTACCTGCACTACTGGGAACTTTTTCGGGGCGGAGCGGGCCACATGCATGCTTAGTGAACTGACAAGCTCTGCTATCACCGCGCTTTTTGCATAGTAATTTCGCGATTTATGAATGAAACGTATCATTGCTACTGGCAGGATTAAATAGCTACGGTCAATTTGAAATTGCGCAAAACCCTCAAACTCATTATGAAAACCGGTTTCAATATCGGTTTTCTGAAAAATAATTTAACGGGTTCGGGTTTTGAACTGGCTGCTGAGAAAATCTTAATACCGGTTAAGGTTAACCTCATGTATAATTTTTTTGGGTTTTAACCGGTTTTTATAAAGGCTCTAAAACCGGTTGCAAATCTAGGGGCCATTCAACAATTGCGTCATCAAGATCATGGATCCCTCTGTCGTCAGAAATATGAGTCGACCATTGATGACAACATGTATGGGTCGTACAACGACCAAATGACGTCACGCACTGCTAACCTTCACCACATCACTTTATAAATAGGCCATCTTGTCACAAGCCTCTATGACCATGCGCACCTCTTTGCAAATATTTGAATTAAAGTGCAGAAGCATGACCTCTCATTATGCCGAGGCTATATTCATTGTATTGACATACCTCCATGAGGTACTCGGCTTTACTAAAATTGGTATAAACATAAAATTTAATCACGGTTATTCCAAAGGACTACTATGGTACTTACGTTAGTACCTTGTCATAAGGTCATTGTACAAATCTGAATTCCCACAAAAGTCAAGTTAATAATACGATTACGCTACGACGCAGTGTCCTTTTCATGATTCAATTAGGTTTAATTTGTGTAAACAAAAAAAGGCCGGCTGACGATGGAGCAAGACAAAATTTGACCATTATGTCTTGTCATTGCAAAATTTGCTTAAACGACAGCGGCAAAAATTCTGAGCATATCACACGTTTTCATCTCAATAAGCGGAAGCCGATACCGTACCTAATCTATCCACTTGTTCGAGCACCTAAGAGTGTACTGGAAATTTTGAAACACGAGTGTCAAAATCATATACGAATACACAATGTACTACAACGCTAAACATGCTTATTATATGGTAAGGATACGTTCCGTGCTTACAAAAAATGATGCTATTCGAAATCATTATCGGTCGCACATTGAATGTTTACGGAATGCTTTGAAGCACGGCGATTAATCCATTTAGATGAGGCTTAAAGACTTTTCGTAACCTAACTTGGGGAGGAAAAGTATCTGCTTGTAGTCTCTTAGATGATAAGCAGATAAAGATAGATAACTTCTCCGATGATTTAATTTCGTGTCCCAATCGGTTCAAAAAAGGTGTTGTATTGACTAATTGGATAAAGAATATTACGTGGATGAGCAGCGTAATGCGTAAATAGAAAAAAATACTGCCTGATACTTAAATTCAATCACGAGTTTATTAGCATTAGACTAACAAAAGATTGCTAAGAATGAAGTTTTACTTTAATGTAATAGTTCTCAAGCAAAGAATTCTGCATTCTAGGCTTTGGGTGTTATTTACTTTAATCCCACCAACGCATTGTACTATAATTTCCTAAGAGCCTGATATGCTTTGACACACATGCTGGTACCACGCATCCATATGTGCATTGTGCTAGATGGTTTGTCTACGGCCACTAAAGAAAACACAATTTGAACAGCTTGGGAAATCGGAGACATGCTGGCTTTAATAAACTGAAGCGTGGCCAGTTAGAGGACTTCCAAATCTTTGGGCGCATTTAGATTCGAGCTATATTTCTTAACTGGTTAAGGGAGAAAATCCACCAGCAAGTGGATTTTAAATGAGAACGTAGATGTTTTTTATGATGGTCTGGAATAGAGTTGGGATTTGGATTCCAGAATATGCCGTAAATGTACTATTCTTGGATTGTTTGTTCCTGGATTATACAAACATGGTTGCGTGAAAGTTCTACAATTTAAATTGCTGTTATTTACCTGTCTTTTCTTTGGATGATGATAATGATTTTTTTCAGCTTTTGAGAGTCAGACTGACAGACATGTAGTCACACATGAACTATCGAAAATTACTTGCGAAAAACTTATTTCAATATCGAAAAATAATGTTGTCAAAAGAAAATATGCGACTCTAGCGCTTTGCACTAATCAATTAATACATCTAATCTTATCTTATGGAAATGATTGGATGCAAAATACCGGCAATTTGACGATTAAAACTTGCACGCAAACTCAATTGCTATCCGATATAGTGCTCATATCAATGAATGAATAGCAGTTAAAAAGTTACCAAACATGCGGTCCCGCTTATGGAGCCACAGAACAGCGATTTATATATATATTGCTGTAATTTTACTTCTGGATGCAAATAAACGCAAATCCACTTGATCATGTTTGATTTTTTGAATAAACTTTGATTTTTTAAATGAATTTGAAGTCCATCGGGAATCAATTCAAATTGTGCAAAACTACATACATTCAGGTATTTATTAGAGAAAGAACCGTCCTGATATGTTCACTCGTTCCAGAAAAACCCAGGTTCCCCCTTCCAAATTTGTTTTTCCTGATTTCCCCGAACCCGTACACCCGCTTCGTCCATAAATCCTCTGACCATATGTTTTTTAGCCATATCAAAATGTGGACATTATATGCGTATTTGACGTGTTCAGGGAAATCGCTCTCCGATTCTCCATGGAGTCTCTCATTTAGCTGACAGAGTCAAATTTCGAGTAACATTTCCTTATCCAAACAGTGAAGCGGAAGCAACTTTTCACTGTTTATCCAAGAGCATGCCCTATTTGTGAATGTCATTTTTCGTAACTACTTGCTCGAAACCAACAAAACCATTTCAAGCACTACTAACAGATGAAAAAAGTAATTGCGTTGGAATCCATGTAAGTATTAGCAATATCATTTACACACAAATTATTTAAATTTATTTATTTGTCGAACATCCAAATAACACAAACTCGCTGTTGCATGTATTTAACTGCTGAACCGTTTACTTCTTCATTATTAAATCGCTGTTTAAGAATAAAGTGAGACAAATCAACTGTGCTTAAAGCCTCTTTACAAATAGATGCAATGGAACACAAAAAAAAGCTGCTTTTCAGGAACCATAGCTAGGACACAAGATCAATTTTCACGAGTGCCAACGCTAACACTTATAAGCCACAAGCATGGATACAATATTGTTCAACACAAAATGTACAAACTTGGGCGTGGACTCTCTTTCGAACACGTGAAGGTCACCAACCTTGATTCCACCCCGCGGTATTGAACGCATCTGCCTCCTAAAGATGTTAAAGTCCTCACGACTACCTCGATGAAAGCGAAGTACAGCAGTTTGCGATGCTTCTTTGAATAACTCTGGGATTCCGAAGGCCTTGTCGTAGCTAACTATGAAAATGAACGTGCTATTAAATAGTACGAGATAATACATGACACCGAAGATCGGGAA
>JAQIWI010001894.1:0-14293 GCA_034698825.1 Deuterosminthurus bicinctus
ATAAGCTCGGGAGTCATGTCCTAACCTATATGTGATTTGGCTAATGCCCACGTTTCCATGCGTCATTATGCAAGCACCCTAGAGGATAACTTCTTCAGGTTGGTACTAAAAATTGTGCAAATAAACAAGTATTTTCAAACACTGGATCAATCTGGCTGGACAAATTTTTGCTGCTAGATGATCTGTAGTCGTTAGAGAAGGAAACTTGAGCCGAATTTTCATTTGACTCATCACTGCAAATGATGTAATCAAGGCAAATAGTTTCAAGGTTGACCACATAAGACTCCAGTTGAAACCTGGTTAAGTTTAATTTTCAAAAGTGGTCTATGAATTCCTTAGGTCATAAAGCAGGAAGCACGTGGAAAAAATGAGCAGCCTAGCAACATATAATTTCTATCATACAAAAACTAGAAAAATCGTTGGAGTGAAGAAACTGTGTGTGAACATCATAGACCTCGTTCCAGACTGATTCTTGCTTTACACACTGCTCAGAGATAAACACGATAAAAACAAGATTCTGGACTCAACAAATTGAGTGCAACTCAACGGAAGTGCTTGATTATTGCTACGAGCGAAAACTTGTTGTGGTTTCAAGACATAACTATTGCAAGGAATTGAAATCAATTAAAATGTTTTGAGCCTTTACAAAGCTTTTCTCAAGTAATCACCTTGGATTGCAGGTGCTTGCGTAACTCAAATGCTTTTAAGACGAAAAAATCCACACTTGAGTGTTAAGTTTTGGGCGAGCTTTCACGTGAAGTTGTGATGATATGAGACGAAAAAATGATCTTATCCAAGTGCTCGGGTATTAAATAGGTCATATGAATGATAATTAAAGGACAAACCACGTGCGTGAGGGCTTCCCAATGCGTACAGTAATTTATTGCAGTGCCTTCCACCGGCAGTAAAGGTCAGTTTCACCCAAAATGAATAGCCAGCTAATGCGACAAAAAATGTAAATCAAGCTTTTAAAGCACGATCACTATGTACTGTTGTGAGGCAAGCCGAAAGCTTATTCACGCCGTAGCTTGGAAAAATGAACATGACATGATGAGGTCAGAAGCTTTTCCTATGACCGATGCTTCATTGTTGCAGAAGAGTTCGGTATGGGTGCTTCCATAGTCTTGCACACATTAAGTAGAAAAACTCACGTTACAAGGAGCCAATCAAGTACTTATGAGAGGGACGCTTTAGCAGAATTAGTGAAACATCGGGGCAGCAAGAGAGGTAAATATATTTGCTGACGTAAATACTTTGTTGTGGTGGCCTCTCAGGTACTATTAGTACCTGCTACCCTCAAGTTGCATATTGTTGAGGTTGTTCCATCAGAACAAGAACCATGTGAATCTGCTCACGTAACCTCACATCAAGACAGGCCTCTATAAATGAAGCCCGAGTTTTATTAGATGAGCTCAGTTGAGATTTGAGTGATTTTACAATAAGAGGAAAAACTGCCTCATTCCTCTAGCTATTTTACTTGCAGTTGAATTGGTCTGCTATATAGACTCAACTTTCCACAATGCATCAGTCTCGAAAATCCCATTTAATTTTGGTGACAGTGGTCTTGCATTGCCTGCTGGCTGGAGCCCAGCTTCCAGATGACCAGATTCCTCCGGAACTGAAGGTAAAGAATTTTGCATCGTACGTTACCAATATTGACTTTTGAAAGGCAATAAGCGGAATTATTTTGCTTTTATAGGAACTCCATGAGAAGGGTCTTGAGACATGGGACGAGCCCCAAGAGATTAGGAAAGGCATGCCATACTACCTAAGTGGGTTTGATGCTGAAAATCGGCCCGGTAAGAAAACAAATCTTGAAAACTCTGTTATATTAGGAATCCAGTGTGATGAATTTGCAAATTCACACTTTATTTTATTGAATTTTCAGTGTGGGTCATCGAGTTCGGGAAGTACGACCTCCAGAGACTCCTTCAGAAGGGGGAGAAATATCGTATTGCCTTGGAAAAGCACATTGAATTGGTGTTACTTAGAATTTGGGCAAGTTACGGAAAGAGAGCAACTCCTGAGGAGCCTGTGACGGAAGCAATTATTATTTTTGACATGGACGGTTATGATGCAAGGCAACTGGCCTCTGTACAATGTGAGTTTTCAGTCTGAGTGGGATGGAATTTGCAAATTTCCCCAATGGTTCTAATTCACATTTGAATTGTAATTTTTTTAGCCATTGGATTCCTTATCCGCACAATCCGCCTTCTTGTAACTGCAATGAAGTTTGTCAAGTCGGTTTATGTTATTAACAGTAAGTGTTCTACCTTGATCTCTTATATTATTAGATGACATATGATGAGGAGAATATACAAAATTAAACTGTCACTTTTTGCAGCCAACTTCGTAGCAGAGAATCTGCTCAACCTGATGAAGCCTTTATTTGGCGAGGATTTCAACAAAATGGAAGTTTACGGCACTAATCCAGCAAAGTACCTTCCAGCTCTATTGAAGGAAATTCCTCGTGATCAGTTACCTGAATGGTACGGAGGCATTAAGGATTTCAAACCTGTTGAAGTGTATGCCTGAGAAGGAGAATGATCAGTAGGACAAATTATATGCGTCATAAGCCTCACAGTTTCCTGGAATTGTTTTATGCCACCACACCTTTGTGCTTCAGGTGCAACCGAGCAAGTTCCGTGAATTTATGTTCAAATGTGCTTAATAATCGGCTGCTAGCAATATGCTAATAATGCCCTTATGGGCTTTTATTACTAATTTTTGCCTTTTTTCCGCAACCTTAATTGTCTTGCCCTATTCAAACTCACGCGTTCTTATGGTCATCGTTCATGGATTAAAGACTGAACAGTTTATAATTATTTTAAAGGTTGCAAATTAGTACTCCTCAGTATTCCTACTTATATTAGCTTAAAATATTTACTGTGATTCAAAGTTTTAACTAACAAATAACCATGGCCCAGTCAGTTACTTACTGAACTTGCTATAAGTTGTACAGCGAATAAAATCTTAAGACTCAATTGTGACATGAAATCATGGTTCATAGAAATCATTTGTCTCTATTATCAGCAACTTGAACTATATGTTAACTCATTGCATACACTTGGCGAACCCTCAATGCAGATTGAAATGACAATAACGATACGATACACGGATAACGGGACGATTGAATGTAAGTGAAGCACTGCAGTTTCAAGGTAATTCGTCTATCGTTTGCTACAGATTCAGAGTTCTCTGTGACCATCCCTTGCTCAATTTTTACGGATTTTATTTCCGTCACCATGTCGACAGTATTCGTTTATGCTACTGTTCGGGTAAACTTAAACTTTCAATGCGCAGCGAAGCACTCTGGTATTTTGTCAAAGCAACTAACTGATTTTAACATTAAACAGAAAATACCATCTACAATAATGTTGTGGATTGTTTACAAAATGACCATTACTGCGTTACAAATCATTGCACTTCATGCGTCCCTTTTGACGGTACTTAACATCTTTTCGATTTATGTGGCTGGGACATTGGGATTGCAAATTAAGCGGGAGCGTGAGACCATGGACAAAGATTTAGGCAGGAGTTTGCCATTGTATGAAGCGCCATCGCTGTATGCGGACGTCAATAAAACGAATATTAAGCACTCTGTCTTCGTCAACCCCAAACCTATGCTTCAGCTGATCCGAAGTTTTAACTCACTAAAAATGCGAAGCAATGCCATCTGGTTATTGCCAGTGCAATCATGACGTTTGCACCAGAAGTCATGAGAGCGAGTTGAGTTTACATAAAATTTATCGGTTCACTAAGCTGTCAAACTTGATAGTAACAACGACATTCTGAGCATATGACGTAAACTCAACCAACAAATTAAGCATAAAATAAAATTAATGTATTCAATCAAATGACAAGTTTCTCGTGTGTGCTGCGACTGTGGGTGTGGCAATTAGATGTGTGTATAGACTACTACAAACGCAAGAAAACTAAACTAAGCCGACAAAAGCATGAAAAAGTAACAATGACGCGCAGCATTTGTTGTCGCAGTGAGTGACTTTTAAGAAAATTTGTAATTGCCGACAGGTTCCCGATCAAACTTGTCGTTTGTCTTGTCATGTGCAAACATACTCACATACATGTCATCAATATATTAGCATAAAGTCATCACTTCCTGCTTACCTCCATTTGTAACGTTAGTTCATTTTTCCACACTTGACATATTTCACGAAGCCAGAACAGATTTAACTGCATCGAATCTTAGGAGTACAAAAATTGCATGGATATGCTGGGAAATAGTCACGCATGCATGAGAATAAGAATAATCTTTTGAATGCATCAATCGGGGTCATACAGTTTGTCCACAATGGCCATGACTTGTGGTAGTCCTTGAAACGTGTTTGTCTGAATTTGCAACAATTGGAGTTAAGCTGGACGCTGTGCAGTGGGAGCATTAAACATGGGTTGCTCAGGATTTATTCTAGGTTTTAAACTATGTATAACATGGGAACCAAAGTGACAAGTTCTTTAGTCTGGGCTAACGAGTTCAAGGAATTACACGTAATTCTTAAGAGCTTGTAATCATTTCGTTGTGAACATCCAAGATGGCATCATCAGTTACTTCTACATTTCAGTTTAGTTTTAAAGGCTTTACATGTGGTTTAGCTTTTCTGTACGTCCTTGCAGAGGTCACTTCCCAACTTGAAGAGGGGGAGATTCCTGATAGTCTGAAGGTAAACGAGATTTACTTAGTTTTAATGAGAATAACGTTATCACTGCGATATCCACAGGCATTATTCGCATCGAATGTGGACCAATGGGTAGCCCCAGAGGAAATGCAGCAAGACTACCCCTACTATCTCACTGGTTTTGATGAAGAAAAGCGTCCAGGTTCACCTCTCTTGCATTTGAAATATAATAGCAACCGACGGATAAAGTGAATTGAATTAAATTTTCATTGAGCAGTCTGGGTAATGGAATTCGGAAAATGGGACATTTTAAAAGCCATCCGACGAAGCCATGACTACAAAGAACAATTTAACAAGTATGTGGATCAGTTCCTTCACAGAATTCTCAAAAGTGTTGGGGACAAGGCTACAGATGAGGATCCAGTGAAGCATCTCGTTATGATTTATGATATGGAAGGTTTTGCTTTCAATCAGCTGGCTTCTCCAGAAGGTATTGGCATGTCTATAAAACTACACCATTAAAGTCAGTAATGGTTGTAAATTAATTTTGATTTGTTACTGACGAAAAAAACCGATCCGTTAATGTAGCTATTTCATTCCATTTATCAACTGTACGACGGATACTTGGCCTGCTCAAGTTTGTTCATGCTGCGTACTTGCTCAATAGTAAGTACACCACCATTGCAAATAACGTGTAGACAAAATTAATTGTTCAGTTAATTATTTGATGTAATTTTTACACTACTAGCGAACTATGTCGCCGCGAACTTGGTCGAGATTGTTCGACCGCTACTTGGAGCAGATTTTAATAAGATTGAAATTCATGGCACGAACTCAGACCGATGGCTACCGAGCTTATTGAAGCAAATCCCAAGAGATCAATTGCCTGAATGGTATGGAGGCAACAAAGATTTCAAGCCTCTTCGTGTTTATGGATAAGACACGAGAAGCTCATAATTGTGTGAAAGAAAATGTGCAAATGAGAAGTCATTTAAAAACTGCAACTTGTTGATTGGTCAATGACGTCTCATGGTAACGAATTCAAGATACTCTCTGCCGCGTGCAGTTAGATGTTCCTTCTGTCTAGAAAAACGAGATTGTCCACCATTTTAATTGAAAGTGAAGGAAAGCTTTGGGATGAACCACAAGAATAACAGCTTTATGTTCTGTTCAACTGCCTTGAGTGTATTAAACACAACATGAATGAGCGTGCAAGGCCATTATAAGTGCAAAGAAACCAACAAATTCCATTGCCAAGGAGCAAACATTATTTCTCTCAAGTGCAGTCTTGTTCAGAGGAATGTGAAAAAATCCTTATCATTCCCCAAAATGGCGACAAAGTCAAAATGTTGTGAACGCGTCAATGCTAAAATATGTACGGACGTAACATTATTGTAATGATTCTTTTGTATTCAACCCCAAGTGTATTTAGGTGTTTCAAGCAAGATAAACCAAATTAAACGCAGCATCTCAGAAGGTCAAACATACTATCGGGCTTACTTCTGCCTTTTCTGCTCCTAGATTCCTTTAAAATTCAGCAGGATTAGGCCGTTCTAATTCTGACTCCATGCCTGGATTTTCCCACCATGATTTCATCACCTTAGAAACCCTTCATCGTTAGTTTTTCGTCGCAGAATTTTTCTGCTTATTATAATGAGGCGGAAAAGGGTATTTGTGTACTGGAAAAGATAATTTCATGTCTGCGTCTCTATTCTTTAGCATTACGTGTCTACTTCAGTTCTCATGATCTTTAAGGTGAAGGACACGAGATGTTGGAGGTGAAAGACAAGACAAATAAAAATAATATAGGGAAATTGACTGTAAAGCATTTTGATTGGTCTTCCCGGTACTCACAGACACCCCTCGCCTCACAGTATTCATTTACAACGTATAATACGATTGCTGATGAAGATTGCGATTGCTTGGGCTGTATAAAGTAACGTATAGAAGCTTCCGCTCACTGCATGTTAGAAAAGTTCATGCAAACAAGACGGCTTGTTTCCCTATAGCAATACTCGTCTTGGGAGTCAATAATTGATTCCAACCGGTCATCATTTATTGCATAATCCTTTGAAAAGACTCGGAACTTGACGGAAAGCATCATCATTTAATGGTTTTCCTTGATGGGATGTGGTTCTGAATTGCATTGAGAAGTGACAGTCACCCAGGCAAGTTCGCAGTGTTCTCCACCATGAGCAGCCCATTTTATTTTTCGTTTTTGGTAGTGTGCATTTTTGCTTTGCATGTGTCTGCGCAGTTGGAACCTCATGAGATTCCAGCAGACCTCAAGGTCAGTCGGGTTAAATTGCTAATAGAAAAATCATAGACTATTTAAAAATTAACTTTTACACTATGGTGACTGACGTGGAATATTCATGGGTTTCAGTACCTATTTGAAAGTGACTTGGACACGTGGGAGCCTCCGAAGGAATTTAGGACATTGTTCCCGTACTATTTGAGCGGGTATGATGATGACAATCGGCCAAGTAAGCAAAAACAAACATTTCAGCCAAAAATGATTGCAGCATTATAACCTGGATATTTTATTGGATTTAATTTGCTAGTCTGGGTGATCGAATTTGGAAAATGGGACATTAAGAAAGTTGTTGACAGGGGAGGGAAGCATCAGGCGGACTTCTACAAGTATGTTGATCAATGGACGTACACTCTTCTGACTAGCATGGGAGACAAAGCGACACCTGACGACCCAGTTAAGGAGTTGATGGTCATTTTTGACATGGAAGGCTACAGTTTTGATCAGTTGAACTCGGCTAAAGGTTAGTAGAATATGAAATTCTTACCGAAATGTCACTAATAATTTATTTTCCTGTTTAGCTGTTGCATTCGTTGTCCGAACAGTGCGCCTCATTTTTAGCTCTCTCAGATTTCTTAACACGGGTTACGCCTTGAATAGTAAGGGCAGCCATTCTTCACCATACAATCAGCATCAAGTTCAGTGTTTGTATCTAAATTCTAATAATTACAGCAAATGCAGTCGCCCAGGGCTTAATCCATATTGTCCGTCCAGTCTTTGGCAAGGAGTTTGAAAAGGTTGAAGTGTATGGAACGAATCCTGCTAAATGGATTCCACATGTGTTACGAAAAATTCCAGGACACCAGTTGCCTGAGTGGTATGGAGGCATCAAGGATTTTAAACCCGTTAGAGTTTACGGTTAAATGGAGGCCAGTTTTCGCCCGTGTGTTCCAATGTCATAAAATTAAAAATTAATTACATATCAATAAAAAATAACGAGCCATACTTTTTTCTTTAATTAATGCTGTTTCTTAACAGCATTGATTAACTTGTGAAATCAAGGGAGGCTTGAGTAGTAGTCCAATTCATGTATGTATGCAGATGAATTTATTTTTCCTCGGGAACTTACTGACCTTCAGACAAATTTCCGCGAGTTACACATGTATGACTCACAATGATATTTTATCTGCAATAGAATTACAACAACGTACTGAAGCAGCTCATACTCTGCTGATTATACTACACCCTTGATTGAATGTGAAAATTGCACTGCGGCACGTGGATAATTTTTGCATAGGCGTGAGAAGTAGATGAACTTGTTCTTTTGTCATACTATTAATACTGCTCAAGTAAGCTCTGGAGTAACAAAACTTGAACGAACTTAACGAAGTTAGTGTCACGTTTCGTTGACAACTATTTTCTCAACTACGTACTTCTTCTATCTTCGCCGTAGTTACTTCAAGTCTCTTGAAATGACTCCCTCCGATGCACACGAAGATTCATTCACCTAGAATTTTCAATGTGACTATCATCATAATTACAATTGGCTGAGAAATTGCTTGTCAATAAGTCAAAGTGATGACAAAGAATAGCTAGGTGACCCCCAGTTCCACACGAAACCAATCCTCAATTGAAACTGTATATGATGACCTCAACTGGAAATCAGTGTTTCGTTCTAGGCTCACCTCGCCGAATAATGATTTGGCCTAATGACATGGAGGCCAGAGGTAACCAAATAAAACTGCTAAGACATTTATGTCTTAGTGAAATCATTATAATGATTTCAATCCTCTTCGTGCTCACGAAAATGCATAGTCATGAATTAAGAACCTTGCAAAGCAATTAAGTACAGTAGCTTGTTTCCACGGCAGCAACTTGTTTTTAGCTCTCTGTGAATTCATTGGAATGCAAATGAGCCTAACAACCTTATTATTATATAATCATCTATGCGGTTTGCTTCATTTCTTGTGGCATAACCTAGGAATAAACATAAAAGTAGCCGGAACATTAAAAGTTCCAAGAGCCCAAAGTCCAGTTTTCGTCGTCAAAACGTAAAACACGTGGAGCAGGCATGATGAAGGAAGACTTGTTTCTTATGGGTTCAGTTATCAACATTTTAGAATATAAGCCAGCCGAATTTTGTTTCTTGATTGTCAGTCTCTTACTGAAGCTCTTGCTGCAAAGATTTAAATAATTATAACGTCGGTTAGAAGGTATCCTGAAGGAGAATTGGACTATTTTGGATTGATTCACTCAATAGTCCAGTCAATCTCTGTTCATTTTATCTAAAAATAACAGAATTTTTACGATGTTTTACATAAGAATTTTTCTAGTTGTGATTGTTTTGGTGGCTCAAAGTTTGGATAGCGCACGGTGTCAACTTGAACCAGATGACATTCCAGCGAATTTGCGAGTAAGTGTAATCAGAAGTCTATTCAGCTTGGACATTTTGACGTACCCTAACCCATGAAAAATTTTATAGGATTTATTCACAGGTGATCTGGACACGTGGAAATCACCCGATTTTATTCAGAAAGGATTTCCTTACTATTTAAGTGGATACGATGAGGAAAAGCGGCCTAGTAAGTTAATTCGTTATTGATCATAATGTAGTGACTGATAAAACCGCACGATGGCCCAAGTGTCTTCCTGTTGTAGTCTGGGTCGTTGAACTTGGAAAGCAAGACTTTAAAACAATACTCGAAAAAGGTGGCAAAGATGCTGATGACTTAAGTAAGAATACGGACCAGTTTGTGTATCGTATCCTCACGAGTATCGGTGAAAAGTCACCTCCTGAGGAACCATCCAAAGAGGTCGTCATTGTCGTCGATATGGATGGCTTTACGTTCGATCAACTTTCTTCAGGAGCAGGTAACATTACGTTGGTAGTTGTCACAAGCTACCAAATATTTGACCACAGACATTTAAAGATCACTGCCTGATTACTGGAATCTGACGCGATATTTTTGTGATTGCAGTCATTAACCACCACGTGCGCTTCATTCGCAAGATTCTTAATACTTTCAAGTTTGTCCACAAGGGCTACATTATCAATGGTGGGTCCGAGAGCTAAAATACCATTATGACACATCATGATGTTATTTTATAAATTTTCGTTTCGTATCTTCACAGCCAACTACTTCGCTCAGAATCTGATGAACCTGATGAAACCCATCTTGGGCCGGGAGTTTGAACGCCTGGAAATTTATGGAACAAATTCTGCCAAATGGAAACCAGTACTGTTGAAGAACCTCCCCAGAGATCAATTGGCTGAGTGGTACGGCGGAGTCAAGAACTTTAAACCAGTCAGAATTTATGGTTAAGGAGATTTTGTCAATCAGATATTGCACTAATATCTTAGGTATAACAGCCACTGTATGTCAGTTAATATGGCACCGTTATCCTGCATTAAGTATTACGAGATACCCTAGAATAGCAATAAGTTGTGTCTACATGTAAATTATAGTATGTTATTGTTGATAATTGTTTGCCTGTAACAAAAGTTAAATACCACTGTGATAATAATATATAATCTTGAGCTTGCGCCTCCAATTTTGGTCCCTACATTTTGCTATTGGATTTTTAGTGGAATCGTAATACTACATGCGATTGAGCCCAAAAAGTAGTAAATGAATGACGTGGACGTAGATAACTTTGTCTACTTCCGCAGCCCGTTTCGCACGTTCATATAACTAGAAGTCACCGGTCGCTCACTATTAGAAATCAAACAAATAAGAACAAAAAGTGGGAGAGCAAGCTCATGAAAATTTAGAATTTCACTTTAATTTATGAAAATCCCTATATGGACAAAGGAACATTGAAGTGAGTACCTAAACAAAGACAGGCATATATTTAATGGAAGCAAAAGTCCAAATTTTAATGAGCTTGAACTCCGACTTGAAGTTCTTTGTGCTCATTTACTTTGTACTGTTCTAATTAATTGAATAAGCAACACATTTATGCCTTCTTATCGTGAGGTATATGTAAAGCTCTTTGCTTTCTCCAATGAATAATTAGTTTACTCCATCCCGATTATGCTTTGCCATGGATATAAGATTATCAGCTCCAATAGCTTATCAACACCAGATGGGGCTTTGAGTTGAGGTACACGTTCCATCCATGACACTTATGGATTACCCAACAAGTTTGTTCTTTTAGGATTCATTGTTTCGTCACTAAAGTCCCTATTGAGTGCGATCAACCAGATGTAGCATGTGCTCAGCCTGTATTTTCCCCAGCACCCCATCATGGCACATAATTAAAATTAATGAATGTCTCAGTTGAATTAAAAAAGTACACCTTGGTCCAGTTTTTCAGAAAAACAAGCTAAGTAATTAGTCACTCATTTGCACACCGACTTAAGTTAGCAATTTTTTGGCGGCTCGCACATGGCAAACTTACAGGTAACAGGCTTCACCTTAGCTGCTGTTTATCAACGCAACAGGATTTCACAATGACCTTTCATCCATGCCCTCCTCAATAATCTGTTTTTATGGGTAAGCATTAAGTAATACGAAACAATCATTATTTGCGTCAAAAGGCAAATGACAGCCTGAATTCTCGACTCATGTGATCAAAGGGCGACAGTTATATGAGTAGAGTACACGAGTCTGGGCTTTTTATTTGAGTCTTGCACGTACGTCTTAACCTTAAATGTCATAAACGCTACCAAGTAGAAACGAACATTTTACTCCAGAGTTGAATTTTCCACAGAATTTTTCATTCCTCAAGGCCAAGGGAATGTTAAGGTGGAAGTGAATCCTGCCTGACGGCTGATTGCTTAATTCTTCATTAATTATAGAATGTATGGATTAGAATTGTCCATTGGTGGAAATCAGTTTTTACACTGACAAATTTAGACAATAAAGCCAAACCAAACCAAATATCGCTCTACAGACAGCTCGCAAATTTTTATGTTGAAGTGTTTACACTTCACAGAGAATTAAATTACAATTTAATTCTCTGAAGTGTCATTTGTATCAACAAACAATGCAAATTATCATCCCATCAAAATGCATTTTAAATAACAGCTTGTCGCTGCCATATTTTTTGAAATTGTACAACAGACAGGGTCCTAGTTAGTTCTAGTTAAAGCTAGAATCTCCCAAATCACGCAACTGATGACAAATCTTGGAAAAAAGAATCAGTGCACATAATGGCTTCCATGGAAAGACGTGTCCCTGTCATCAGCGATTGGAATGGTCAATTAAGCTTACTATTACAGCATCATCTTGCTGTTTGATGTAATTATAAACCAGTCAAATTTTTCGTTGTTGACATTATGCACATGGCCACTTCCTTCTAACTATAATCCTTCCTGTACCAGCAATGTAATAAGCGCAATGTAATGCACTATTGTAAGGGCTGATTCCTATGCGAGTGGACTCGCTATTCCATCAGCAAGCATTTTAATATGTGCGGAATGCAAATTGGCCAAGTTTTTGTTGTTATTGATGCAGGTCACCGTAGAGTCAATTTCCTTCTAATGCTTATGTCCCTTTGCCCTTGTGGCAGTCTGCAACCTTCCTTCTAATTACCATGTTGTGGAAGAACAAAAAATCCACAAATCATCATGTACCCATGTTCATCTGAAGTCCATGACGTAAGAGACGGAAAAAATACACGAATCTTCATCGTTTAACATTTTTAATTCCAGTTCTTCGTCAGCACTATACGACTGGAGCGGTCGGGCATTTCATTCTGTGCTATTAATTGGTATTGACCGTGATAATTTCCCCACCGATCTTACGAGTGTGACTTGTGCTAGTAGTATAAATTGGTCTCAAAGCCACAAGTTAGCGTGTTATTGTTCTAATAAAGGGCAAACAGTGCAGGTTGAATATTTTACAATGATCTTAGCAAACTTTCACTTGTTCATAGCTTGTGCTATGCTTCATTTAGCCACTGCACAAATCCAGAAGGAAGATCTGCCTAAACACCTTCAAGTGAGACTGAATAGAATTGCTTGATTGCTAATCCTTTAAAAAAATCTGTAACAAATCTGAAAATTCACTCACTGAATTATAGTACTTGTTTGAGGGAGACTTGGATGTGTGGGAACCACCTGCTGAAATGTCCAAGAAGTATCCGTACTATCTCAGTGGATTCGACGACGAGAACAGACCAGGTGAGACTAACTGCAAGCAGACCATACATTTTAAAAGCGTATGTTACAAAAGCTTATTAGGCTCGCAGTGGGAAATTGAAAGTTGACTACTAATTTATCAATAAAAAATTAAAAAATATTTATGGGCTGTATTTTCTTCCTCAGTTTGGATCCTCGAATTCGGCAAGTTCGACTTCAAAGCTGCTTTAGAGGCAGGAGGGAACTACACAGATGACTTCCGGAAATATGTGGATCAATCCCTTTACAATATGCTGACCAGTATTGGGGAGAGGAAGACTTCGGATGAACCCCAGAAAGAAGCCATGTTGATTGTAGACATGGATGGCTTTAGTGTTGAGCAACTCACGTCACCCAAAGGTGAGCTATTCTAACGTGTGAATGATCTTCTCATAAAATATTCAATACAAGATTTTAAGTATATTATTTGATAACGTTACAGCTATTGCCTTCCACATTGAAAATACCCGTAAAATCTTCCAGCTGTTTAAATACATGAACACAGCATTTGTAATTAATGGTGAGTACAATGAAAATAGAAGACATATTCCAATGAATTCAAAAATGCAAACACGGTTTCCTTTTTAATTTCCAGTCAATTACATGGCTCAAGGTTTGCTGAATATAGTCAAGCCCCTGTATGGACAAGAATTCATACGACTGGACATCTATGGAACTAATCCAGCCAAATGGAAGCCTGCATTACTTAAAAAAATTCCGAGAGATCAGCTGCCAGAGTGGTATGGTGGAAGTAGTGATTTCCACCCGGTGAGGGTGTATGGATGAATAAGTTTTTTGTCACAAATAGAATGTCAATGGATGAGCACTTTTCTATAAGGCGTCAATTTTTGGAAAGCTGATTATCTTGAAGCAAGTGTAATTCTGACTACAATGTAAAGCATATCGTTATTTCATCCTGTGGAATAAATAAAGGACCAGAAACTTAACACATAAAAACATTTGTCGCTTCAGTCGGTACCTTCAATAGGGTCTAAAAGGGATGCTCCACAGAAAGTGTTCATGAGATTTATGTCTTATGTCTCATCAAGTTCAATATCCCGTCTATATTATCTTTAAGAACGTGATGCACTGTACACATGACTCATTGACTTAGCTGTGACTTGCAAGAGAATTAGTTGACAGCTGACGCAGACTTGCGTGCCTGCATATGACTAACATCCCTAGCGTGCCATTGGAAAGGCTTGTGGATCATCAATATGGATGTGGCTATAATTACAATATTATCGGTGTGCTTTCCTTTCTGTTAATGACTCGTAAGTT
>JAQIWI010001895.1:0-14284 GCA_034698825.1 Deuterosminthurus bicinctus
GGGATAATGTGTGCGGGATTAATGCTGCGGGAAAATGTTTGTCGGGATTGTGACATCGGGATTATAACCGGACACGAAAATGACACCCCTTGGGATACATTGAGCACATCCAAGATCATCAAATACCACAAAACGTGACCACTTGAGAGCCCTTCTGCCAATGCAGAAATGAACTCGAAAATATACAGAACGCCCATCACAATCAACAGCTTTTAAAGAAGCTTCGCCCTGTAAATTTTTGTTCCATGTTACATTAAATGCATTTCATATCAATAAAAGCCTTTCTTCGAGTACCTTGACGCAACGTCCTGACTTTTACTACTACTGGAAATTGCAAACTTGGCCCCTTTCTGTGCTTTGTAAATTGAAAATGCGGTTGCTGCAAAGAAAATCAGATTGCAAAGGAACAAGATTCCTCCAGGTCCAGCTTGATAAACCCATTGCGCAAAGTCAGGATGAGGTCCGCATTGGAACACTCCATACTCCGGGATAATCCATGAAGTCTCCGGCTCATTTCTGTTGTTACAAGTTGATTAATTGCATATTGAGACCCGCCAACCTATGTAATTTTAAATGCTTCTGCTTACACATAAAGAGCATGCAGTATGAGTCCAACCGCAATGAAAACTAATGGCACAGCAAGAGCAACCGCAGCATAAGCAACATACCGCTTCACTCCGAGCAATAATATAACAAAAGATTTTTGGGTTCAGATACGTTGATAACCTGAAGGTCAACCAAAGGTCAAAGTTGATCACCGTTAGCCAGCAGAAGGTGCAAATAAAGAAGTAATTTACCATGACACCTGCAGAGGAGTCAATTGGTATTAAAAAATCTACACGCCTAAAATCTGTAGCTTGGATCAAAAACTCTTTTTAAAATCAAAGAAAATCTCACCAATAAATATGCACAACCCGTCAGCCTTCGCACCACTCTGCGTCGTTACCGAATGAATAACAAAGTGCTGCCAGCACGGTGTAGCGCTTGATGAGGTCCTTGATTGGGTCGAAATAAGCCTTATTGGCTTGCTTGACTTACCAGCTCAATATTATTATTTGAACCTGGTAAACCTCCAACACAATACAATACAATACCGAATGAATATATTTGAAGACAAAGAAAACAAAGGTTAAAAACAGACTTGAGCAGTAGCTCATTAACGTCCAACCGTACAGAGTTTGACGGTGCCAGAGCAACGCATGCACCACCAGCGTCATCACTACAAACAATGCAGAAATTGCCATTGCGATGCTATAAATAATGATATGGCCATTCTCGTAAACTCGGGCCAATGAGGTCTCCAGCTTTTAGTTCCTGACAAGATGCACCGTTTTCAGCTACCCCGTGTAAGTGTTTCCGTTATGAAAATCCCAGACTTGGTCGACATCACAACATTTCCTCACGCAAGGTGCCTCCACCGTGCACGTTGGATTGCACACTCGCATCTCCAAAGTGCTTTCGTTGCCTCTGAATAAAAAAATTGGATAAATACGAAACCCGCCTTGCGCTACCAGGAAATGTTTTACTCGATTAAGCAGAACTCCTTGGGCGAGTAATATTCTTGATTTATTTTCAACTCAGCTTGAGCGGTCAGCATCAATAATGGCATTGTATCCTGTGGACATTGTGACGTATTTGAAGTACAAAATGTTGGCACAGCCTTTGATTTTAAAGTCTACTACTTTTATGAGTGCACTGGCCCGTCTCATTTGCACCAAACTAACTTCATTTATAGTTAGAACACGATCCAACAACGAGGGTAGTTTAAAATGAAAATGCAGCAGCTTAATTGTAATTGGGACAAGGCATTTTGCTATTTTCTTGAGTGTGCATCTTATGTTCGATGCTAACAGAAAGACAAGACATCTGCCTTGAGCACGGTTATGTTATGGACTGATGGCTGGATAAAAATTCCAGTCAGTTCCACCGCTGAGACACCTGAAAACCTGATTTGCAACTCGCAAGTTTTTTTGGCCACAGTGTCTACAGTTTACTATAGCACAGAGAGATACAGTGAGCGAACAAAGCAGATTAAAACTGGAACAAATCCTCAGTGCATTTTCCATTCTCATTATAATTAAAGTACACTAGTAAAGATTCTTATCATTTGCTTCAGTTTTAGCACCCCATCAAGAGACAACAATTACGCACATCCGGTGGCGTTTTAGCTGAACATGCTTTGAACTCGCAAAAACAAGTCTTAAAATCTCGTTGAGCCATACCCTTGACCCTGAAACTGCAAGTTAATTGATTAGCAATCATTTCAACTAAATCTAGCTCATTTGCTCACTGCGTGTTTTACATCATGTTCTAGACTATAAAGATTACTTATGTTGTGAGTATTTGAAACATTTTTCATCAGTCTTCTTCGGGCATTTGAATTGCACGCATGAGCTCTAAAAAACATTGTCATAATTTTATTTGGAATTGCTACCATGCTGCCCATTATGCGTCCAAGTCAGTTTGGTTTTAGCTAAGACGGCGAGCGGGCGTACCATTAAATCAGTCCGTTGTACGTAACGACACAAAGTTCCCGTATCGGTAGCGTTACCAAAAATATTTTCAGAAAATATAGGACTATGCACTGATATTTGTTAAGAAAAAAATACGTTAAATTCAACAAGAAACGCATTTAATATTCACTGGTTTGAAATCTTGCGTTACTAACAATAAAATTTGTTCGCAAAAACATGGCTGAATAGATTCCCGAAACTGGAGTGGTGTTGTCATGCTCGTGCTTTAAACACCAAGTCGCTTAGAGCCATCTCTATTAAAAATCGTCGCTCTGTGAAGTTTCGTCTCACTAAACTTCCCGGTGTTGGTCCCGTCTTCCTGCTATCTTCTTTATGACCCTCTCCTTGCGCATGCACCAGATAATCGCTCCCGCGTTATGATCGTCATTAACCATGACAATAAAATAATAGTGGAATTTAAGGCGTTTTTCATACTGAGATGACATAATTTCGAATGAAATAAAAGCTCTCAATACCTCGAATGTATTAAACTTAAAGAACGAAAGAAACTGATAAAAAATAAAAGAACAAGAAGTAAAAAAATAAACCATTGATTTTACCGATAAAAATAAAATAAATGAACAAAAAAATTAATCAATAGATTCAAGCATAAATGAATAAATAAAATAGTAAACAAATACATTAAAAAATTAAATCAATAAGTCAAAAATCAAATTAATGAACCAATCATATATTACACAAATTAAATAAATGATTGATTGAATGATTTAATGCCCCCTCGGAAACACCCTTGGGCCTATCTTCCACAAATATACCTTCACAAACGAATACACGATTCTGTCTCCCTCCCTGTAAATACTTACATTGCTAACCATAACATACAGCGTAGTATAGCCTAGTACTTATGTGTACATAAGTACTAGGCTATATGTTTACCTGTATATATACAGGTAAACAACCACCAGAAACATAATTATACAGCAGGGTTAAACATAGCCTTAAAACTAACATATCATGAAATGGACAACAGTCTAACAAGTATAAGTATAACCCTTTAACTAACCTAGTACGGTGCAGTTAAACCTACCCTTAACAATAACGTAACATGCTACAGACAAGTAAACCCTAAACCTAAGTTTAAAACTAAACTAAGCTCAACTAGGGCCTACATTTACTGCGGCCTATCCCGCCAAAAGGTACTACCGTTCGCTACTATTCACATTCCCGTCTCCCCTTATGTCCTGGCCCGAGGCAAGGACCAATACAGGCACCGCTACAGTCTCATCCTAAACAGAGAGGATAGACAAAACTTACATTTTTTCACGACCAAAAGTATACACGGCACAACATCCTCTTACAAAACCCCTACACCTGGCAAACCAAAAGCAACCACTTACGAATAACTAAAACTAACTAACTTAACCTGATATTATCAGCCTGTTTGGACTTACCGTTTTAAACTGAGATTTATGATGTTACCAGCAGTACAATTGTTAATTTAGGAAACGAGCAATGCGATGTAGTATCCGTCATGAGAATCAGAGATATTGCTTTATCAAAGACTGACATAAAGTATTCCGAAGCCAAACCTACTTCAACTTGGTAAAAAAATCCCATTCTCATCCCGAGGGCCCTCCGACGGAACATCCGACAGCTCATTCTAGGCAAACGTTGTTGGCCCTCTTTTCGCTTTCGGTGTTCTCTAATGAACATCTGATACTCCAGCCATTTGTTAAAGTCTATCGATTCATTCCGTAGACCTTCTGATAAACGCACGGCACACCATTAGGAACAAAGTATTCCAAATACGACCACAGAAGCAACCAGGGGAACAAAAAAATGAAACTTCCTTGACACCGACGGTCTTCACGACAAGATCAATGCAAAAGGCACCAAGGGATAAAAGATGGCAAGCTATGAGTCCAATAACTTCATTAGCGATCAGAACTGCGACTTCCAGAACTGAATGGTAGTGACGGACTTTCATCAAACTTCTGCGCTTGAAATCTTTCATGCTAAAGTTAAGTGTAGATAAATTAAATATAGCACATGTATTTTAGTATAAGATGTTTCTATGCGCGCTTACCGCAAGGTCCTTAGAAAGAAAAAAATCTCTATTAGAAACTCTTGGATTAAGCCCGCAATACATATTAGGTCCAGATGTAGAACAGTGTACGCAATTGAAGTGTTAGTATCAGCAAAAAGCCGTAAAAGGGATGGACTCAGACAGTGCAGTGTACTTCTAAGTTTGCCACGTAGCTTGTCATAAGCAGGGGACTTCCTTCATACAAAGAAATTAGCACTGTTGCGAAGAATGGTATCCCAAGAGCTAGGAACGGCAGAATTGTGGACGTAATAATCAATTTGACGTCGTATGGAAAAATTTGGCAGAGGTGCTGATTTCCTAAGACTTCACCTGCAAAGATCCAAGCAGCATTTTCAGAACCCCCACATCCGATTTTAAAATTAACTCAAGTCAAAACAGTTTACAAACAAACCTGTGTACTTTTTTATAAATTTCTTCCAAGTGTTATAACATCCAGGCACGTTTTTGGCAATGAATTGCATTCTTATGATGTACGTAATAGTACAAAAGGTATTTATAATGACATCACATACGTAAACTTTCGAATAGTGAATTGAAATGTTCCTCGGGTGCTTTTGCTTGTGGTTTGCTGCTAGAACTTGTCAGCGTTCTTGTGGCTTGTACCGTACTGCAAAAACCTTATCACCTTTACTTCCAATTCCCACTCGTCCCACGAGCTCGTTAGGGTTTTTTCGGACGAAGCATTCTGAAATGGTAAGATTTAAGTAAACATTCTGACCCACTTTTGATAAAGAGAGACATTTACAGGAAGGTAAGTGCACGAGGAGGGTTTCTCCTCGAACATTCTAGAAAGTTCTCTCCAACAAACGAATACATGCTGCTGACGGTTCACACTGGTAAATAATCTGACCTACATTTGATAAGAGATACATACAGTACAAAATAAGTGGAGAAATGCCTCTTAATAATAACATGAAACGGCCTCAAATATATCAAATATACTTATCTGTTGCAATTAATAAACCCTGCAGTGGGGCGCTATATGCGACTCGTTCCAACCTCTTATCATTTCTGAAGGAAGAATACAACCGAAATACTCCACAAAATTGGCCATATTCATTTTCTATGAACCAAACTGAACGCATTTGAATAACTTGAACAACATGGTCTCCATCGACATCGACTCTGAGGTACAGGAAAGCAGCGGTCCTCGCAATATATTGCTCACTTTCACTTCCAGAGCTGAGAAATACATGCGAAAAAGGCTACAACTTGGTAAACGCATGCGTCACGATCCCTACGTCTGGGACGATGCTAAAGGCAACCCGGAGTCCACCACTTTTGAAGAGAATTTTGGGTCTTCTTGGCTCAAAATTCTGTGCTGGATTTTTAACGTCATTTTCTCAGCCGCATACTGGATGGTTCTTTTGGTGCAATGTATTCGTGTCAACGCATCTCCTGAAGAGGACGTCTCCACCAAAGCGATCGCAATTTTTACCACCGTTCTGTTCTCTTTTCCTGTCTTACATCAAGCCTTGTTAGTGTATGTGGTCTGCAGAACATCTTTCAAATTACGTCAGGAGCTCAATAAGCTCGACGAGTGGGAAATTGCAATGTCTAAGGTGTAAATCCGTATTATTGCTACATTAGTTCAAATTCAGTAGGCTTGCTTTATTGGTGTTTGGCTTTATAGAAAACATACAAATTTTATTCGTTGAATAGAGTTACAACTATAGTTTAGGCTGACAGTAGATTTAAAATGACTGGGTCATAGTAGCGCTCAGGTGGCTGTAAGGCCATTTATTGGACCTGTTTTGTGCGTAATTACAATATTATTACTGTGATTTGACAGTTAGTCTATGTACGGTCGAATATGGCAGGGTTGAACTCGATAAGTGTGTGATGATGCCAACAAGGCAATAACGTAATAAATAATAAATAAAGAAAATGGCAGTAATTCAACAACAAATGCATGCAAGACGGAGCTGTATTCCAAAAATTAAAACGACAATCACTTGCACGACATTAATGTCCCAGTGTAAAAACCTTGACAAACGGTCAGGACGCATGTCGGTATGCTGATCGGGAGCTAGCTGATGATAGCAGCAAGAGGTATGACTCCATTTATCATCACTTTCAAGGAAGCTAGAGTGGAACAGAAAGCAGTCTTCCCACGTAGCAGATGCAACTGTCGGACAGGTCTTGATCAAGTCAATTGTAACTTGAGGTCGAATCACGCAGGATGCACCCAAGCAACATCGAACGAAGAAGACCAAAAAGTAGCCAGCTGATAGAGTTGTTGAGATGTACATTCTCCCAGCATATAATCCACTAGCCGCGACCCAAAATCTGTAGATCGTGTCGACCAATGCGGCTGTTAGGTTTAAAGGAAACAGTTTAACCTCGCGTGGGACGGAAGCTATTAGCACGTATGTGAGCAGACTGTTTTGGGCTATATGGGATCCTAGCGAGTGGTGTCAATGAAGTCTTCTCAACCTAATTGGTGCCCGTTCAAAGGAACTTTAAGATACTTATCATTGACTGCTGCTGTGTCCGCGCTAGCACATGGTAATCTTATTCGGACAAATTAATATGTAGCTCCGGATCCTAATGTGGCATGATTATTATCTATACCAATCAAACACGTTAATGAAGGAGAAGGATAATATATTTAGGTGTAAAGGAACCAGACAAGTGAAATAGAAGGACGGAGAGATTACAACTAAAATTAGACGGCGAAATTAAAAGATTCCGCATGGCTACCTAGGGGTCTCACCATCTAGCGAATTTACAACATCTCGGCATTGCTCAAATTAATACTGGGCTTTTTGGTCACCCAGGGAATTGCGTTCGCAGTCGCACTTCTTAGTGTCATTATGGGCGACCTGCCCATTTTCTTGTTTTCCATGGCGGAGAAAGTCGGCTTGCTACTACCTGAAGGGATTCTTCGAAACTGGGCTTGGCAACTCTTGTTCGCCCATTGTGGCTTATGGCCACCCCATTCATGCTTATGGCGTCGTTTAGTGGGAGTTTCCTCTACATACAAATTGGTCTCCTGGATATATACTTGCGACAACTTGGGTAACAAGATGAGTGTTTTTTTAAAGAAAATTTATTACAGACCTTTGATATTTGTTTGTAGAAAGCTCAATATGCGCTCGATGGATTCTCGACGACGCCTGGAGCAGACGTACGTGCAACTGGAACTGTTTAACCGAATCGGTCAAGTTTGGCTCCGGTTTTACTTTCCACCATGGCTAGTGGCTCTGTCAACCACAGTCATCGTAACAACCTTGGTCACCATTTGCTACACAGAGCTGCCGTTGATCTTCTACATATTCTTTCCATACACTGCAATCACACTAATGATCCTCATATTTTGGCAAAGCTACGACATGTTTCGTATAGTTCGAGCATCGGAGAATATTCTGGGACGAATGTGGCAGCATGAGGCGCCAATTTTTCGAAGGATGACTAGAGCCGAGAGATGAGACGATGAAAAGGTCAAAGGCAATGAGGTCTTTGGTATTCCACCTGGCAGACTCTGAGTTTTCTCTGAATCTTCCAATCAACACTTGGGACGAAATAATCAATCAGACTGTTTCATTTATCCCTTTAATCACGTAAAGAAATAATTGTTGTTTTAATGCTTTAAGTGTAGCTTTTGCACATTTGCACACTCTGGTTCTTATTCGTTTGTAAATATACAGGGTGGGCCAGGGGAAGGTTTACGATTGTAAACCTGAATAGCTGCTAGAGCTTTGACACTAAAGACATGATGGGCACCAATTCTGAAACTAGAGTCTTCAAGTATTGTTCATTTAAATCGGTCAACAAATGGCTGAGAAATTCACACCCATAGAAAATAGTTTGATTTTAACATGTAAATTAAAGGGGCCTTTACACACTATTTTTGAAATTTTGAACCCCTATATCTCCCGAAATAATGAACGCAGAGACATGTGGAGCACATTGTTGGAAAGCTGAGACATCAGAAAATGTGTCTCAACAGTAAAAAGGTTACCTCAAGAGGAAACCCAAAATTTCAAAAATCCTGGTTCCGATTTGAAAACTTCGATTTTCTTTGAGCCATGCAGTCGGGGACGAAGCTTTGACGTGGTTTACTGATTTTCCGGTTCAACACATCTTTTTTTATCACAGCGACGAAGGTAAAATTCTATAACCACATAGTAGATTTTGAAATTGCTAGGCTAAGTCAAAAAAACAATGAGAGACTATAATAATAATAATATTTATTGTTGATTCAGCTAATCGCCCTTACAACATAATGTGTCATTTTCAATTTTACATTATTCTCCTTCCATTTCTCTTAAATATAGGAGTCTAATTTTGATTGCCACACACCAAAACTTGTAAAATTTTCTATACATTTCATTATCTTCCTGATACAAAACATTCATAAATTCTTCTCTATTTCCTGCGGGATACTCTCTCAGGTAGTTACTCCTTGGGTTCCTATAATGCGGACACCTATACATTACATGATACACATACATACATGAGAGACAATGAGATGGTTAATGTTGTTGCGCTTTAGGTACTTCAATTTTCCTTTGTTAAACTCCATAGTATAATCTGCATTTAAATTTTCAGCATCTAAATTCAGGATGATCCAAACTTTTTTTTGTTTCTTACCAAAAAGGTCTCATGTAAAGAGCTCATAAAATATGCATTGTTAACTTGAGTCCCGCCAGAAAATGTTCGAGGTGGTATTTTCTTTGACCTTTTAAATTGTTCGATCATAAATGCTGTACTAAAATGTTAAGCTTAACTACATCCAAATACTGATCTTAAGTACACAAAAAATGCATCAAATCATAATCTTTCAGCTTAAATACTTATTTCTAAAACTGAAGTTCTTGTCATGGTTTGCTTTAAGATGCCGTTGGAGTAGGTAGACAGTCAAAAGGGTCATCGCCATGTTGTAAACAACGGGTTTCGCTACGTAAAGGACAATGTAAAAGATTTGAAGACTTATTGGAAATGTGTTGGCTTCAAGACTGACCACTGTCCAGCAAGATTACATACAAATGGTGGTGAAATTGTAGCAGAAATAGGATCGCACAATCATACACCTTCGGCATAGAATATTGGAAGCACGAAAATTATGAGCGAAATGAAGAAACTCGCAGCGAAACTGGCAACAATATGGCATTCAAGGTGCAAGTCAAAAGTCTCGGATCCTTATCGTTTGTTTCACCTGAAGAGGTCGTGAATGCTATGGACGTCGTGTGGATTTAGCTCTCTATTATTTTAAGTGTTCTGCTCAGTAATTTAAGTGGAAATATTCTAGAGTAAAATAACATTTGTATTGTTCTCGTGTAAATATTTGGTATTGGAAATAAATCTGTAAACGTTCAGACATGTTTTATATTTTCGGTTTCCCTACCGGATGTAAATTACAATTAAATTCATATTTAATTTTACAACAAAGTGAAGACATGATATAATTCATTCAACTAAAAGAAAAACTTTAAAGGTGCCTGCCAAACTGCACTGGAAGCACGCTGGTAAAAATTACTGGACATGTGTTAGGATGCTGACGAGTTTCCTGGACAAGTCCTTGTATGGTAGAAAAATTATCAGGACAAATTTGAATACGTTATACAAGTCGAATTATGCTAAACAAGCAACCAAAATGTGTACTCAAATGGCTCAGAGAAGAAAACGTTATAAGTTGTGTCGGTTTCGCAGAGACCTATGACTGAAACTGCGTATAGCATTGTACAACCTTTCCGTAGCTCGTTGCTATGACTTATTGTTGCGTTTCTGTTTATCAACAATTACTTTTGTTGAATTCCAATTAACGGTAAGTTTTAATTTGTTCTTCCTAATTCTTGTACTCTTTATTTAAGTCAAGTGGAGCTTAGAAAAAAGTACATTACTCTCAGCTCTCATGCTGCAAGTTTAAATTGCGAAGGAAGGAAGATGAAAGGAAAATATTCATTTTAGGTGTACTGCACACAGTATAAACACGAGGTAACCATAGAGAAAAGGAAGTGGGAAGAACATACGTAGCTCGCGCGAAGCGAGCAGTAAAAATTAAAGCTTGCAAGCGCGAAAATATGAAGCGCTGCAGAAAAGGACGTGAATCTTGAATAAGTTACGAGGGAAGTGAAAGCTTGTACAAGTCTTATATATGAATATGCGCAAAATTATTATCATCTCCTGTAATATAACATAGTACGCCTGAGATGCGTCTTATCAAGCTGCAAAACCCAGAATGACCGTCCTGCTGCTCAAGAACTATCTGGAAAAAGTAAACGTAGCTTTCAAATTCAGCGTCACTGTAAAATATTCTGCCCTAAGGCTTAAGTTCATCTTTGAAGTCAAGTCCTTTCATGTTACATTCATTTTGTGGCTTGTACGGTCAACTAGTTAGTTTTAAGCTATTTGTGGTAACTTTTCAATAGACTTCTAGGCAACCACGCCGATGCTGGCTGCTAGAGCTTGGCAGTGCTTGTGACTGGCTGCTGTAGAAGGTTCTCAGCATAGCTTTTGCTTGTGGTTGGCAGTTATTTTCGCAAGTATTCTGACCCACTTTTGATAAAGAGAGACATTTAAAATAAGGTAAGTGCGAGGAGAGTTTCTAGAACATTCTAGGAAGTTCTCTCCAACAAATGAATACATGTTGCTGACGGTTGACACTGGGAAATAATCTGAGCTACATTTGATAAGAGATACATAAGCCGCAATATAAATGGAGAAATGCCTCTTAATAACATGAAACGGCCTCAAATATATCGAATATACTTATCTGCTGCAATTAATAAACCCTGCAGTGGGGCGCTATATGCGACTCGTTCCAACCTCTTATCATTTATGAAGGAAGAATACAACCGAAATATTCCATAAAATCGGCCACATTCATTTTCTATGAACCAAGCTGAACGCATTTGAATAACTTGAACAACACGGTCTTCACTCTCCACCGACATCGACTCTGAGGTAAAGGAAAGCAGCAGTCCTCGCAACATATTGCTCACTTCCAGAGCAAAGAAATACACGGGAAAAGGACTACAACTTGGTGAACGCATGGGTTCGCAACCCTACTAAGTCTGGGATGATGCTAAAGGCTACCCGGAGTTGACCATTTCTCGGCTCAAAATTAGGTGCTGGATTTTTAACGTCATTTTCTCAGCCGCATACTGGATGTTTCTTTTAAGGGAATGTATTCGTGTCATCGCATCTCCTGAACAGGACGTCTCCACCAAAGCGATGGCAATTTTTGCCACCGTTCTGTTCTCTTTTCCTGTCTTCCTTCAAGCATTTTGGGTGTATGTGGTCTGGAGAGCATCTTTCAAATTACGTCAGGAGCTCAACGGGTAGGCCAACGTAATGTCTATTGTCTAAATCCGTATTATTGCTACATTAGTTCAAATTCATTAGGCTTGCTTTATTGGTTTTTGGCTTTAGAGAAACGGTCAAGTTCTAGGTAAGAATATGACATAGTGGAACTGGATACGTGTGTTATGATGCCAACGAGGCAACAAGTATCGTACCAAAAAATTGCGCAGAACAATTTAATTTATTATGAACGGCATGATGGTCTCGGAAGGTCTCTGACTTGGGCTATATTTTCTTCAGGGTCAACAGCCTAAATATTTTGAGTCCGAAGAGTGGAAGAAATTTTTCTGAAGGATATTAAGGACGATTTCTATCAAACTAAGATCTTCTATAAGTTATTTAAAAATTAATTGACGCACTAATTACGCACTACTGCTTCGGCGCAATGAATATGAATCATCTAAATACATATTTGCGTTGATTTCCATCAGATTCCCAATATTCCCAGGAATTTTCGGGGATGTTGTGCAAATTTCCAGACAATTTTTGATTCCCAGGAATAATTATGCAACACTGACTCTGTTCCTTTTATCTCTTTGATCACGCAAAGAAGTTGTTGTATTAATGCTTTAAGTGTAACTTTTGCACATTTGCACACTCTGGCTGTTACTTCGTTTGTAAATTGTAAATATACATGGTTATTACAGTCAAGGGGTTTGGACTCCGTATTGTACTGGTTTACAGCCACTTGCGCGTTCTTACTGGTGGGAATTTTGAATTTTCCACCATTAGAAATGTATTTGGCGTGTAGACAAACTCTTTTGCGAATATTTCGAAAGTTTTTGGAAAAAATTGGGATGCTAAAAAGTTGATGCTACTGTGCTTGCTCGTGGGCCGAATAGATTCCCGAAACTGTGGAGTGATGTTGTCATGCACGTGCTTCAAACACCTTTAGAGTCATCTCTATTAAAAATCGGTGCTCTGTGAAGTTTCGTCTCACTAAACTTCCCGGTATTGGACCCGTCTTCCTGCTATCTTCTTCATGACCCTCTCCTTTAGCATGCACCAGATAATCGCTCCCGCGATATGATCGTCATTAGCCATGGCAATCAAATAATAATAGTGGAATTTAAAGCGTTTTTCATACTGACATGACATAATGTCGAATAAAATAAAAGCTCTCAATACCTCGAATGTATTAAACTTAAAGAACAAAAGAAACTGAAAATGAATAAAAGAACAAGAAGTAAATAAATAAACTATTGATTTTACCAATAAAAATAAAATAAATGAGAAAAACAAATCACTGAATTCAAGCATAAATGAATAAATAAAATAGTAAACAAATACATAAAAATTTAAATCAATAAGTCAAAAATTAAATTAATGAAACAATCATATATTACACAAATTAACATTAAACTAATGATTGATTGAATGATTTATTGCCCCCTCTGAGTCACCCATGGGCCTACCCACAACACATTTAGCTTCACAAACAAATACACGATTCTCTCTCCCTCCTTGTAAATTCTTACATTGCTAACCATAAAATACATCGTAGTTTAGCCTAGTACTTACATACTGTGCCATATACATGTAAACAACTACGAGAAACATAATTATACAGCAGGGTTACACATAGCCTTAAAACTAACATATCACGAAATAGACAAGTTCCTTACTATTAACAGGCATTTAGTCTAACAGGTATAAGTACAACCCTTTTACTAACCTAGTACGGTACAGTTAAACCTATCCTTAACAATAACATAACATGCTACAGACAAGTACACCCTAAGCCTAAGTTTAAGAACAAACCTAAACTAAACGCTAAACTAAGCTCAACTAGGGCCTACATTTACATCGGCCTAACCCGCCAAAAGGACTACCGTTCGTTACCATTCACATTCCCGTCTCCCCTTATGTCCTGGCCCGAGGCAACGACCATGTAGGCACCGAAACAGTCTCATCATAAACAGAGAGGATAAACAAAAATTGTTTTAACTGACGACCAAAAGTATACTGTATACACGGCACAACATCCTCTTACAAAACGCCTACATCTGGCAAAACAAAAGCAACCACTTACGAATAACTAAAACTAACTAACTTAACCTGATACTATCAGCCTGTTTGGACTTACCGTTTTAAACTGAGATTTATGATGATACCAGCAGTACAATTGTTAATAATTTAGGAAACGAGCAATGTGATGGGATGTCTAGTATCCGTCATGAGAATCAGAGATATTGCTTTATCAAAGACTGACATAAAGTATTCCAAAGCCAAACCTACTTCAACTTGGTAAAAAAATCCCATTCTCATCCCGAGGGCCCTCCGACGGAACATACGACAGCTCATTCTGAGCAAACGTCGTTGGCCCTCCTCTGTTCGCTTTCGATGTTCTTTAATGAACATCTGATACTCCAGCCATTTGTTAAAGTCTATCGAT
>JAQIWI010001896.1:0-14279 GCA_034698825.1 Deuterosminthurus bicinctus
TGGTGCTCCTCCTGATGGTGGTGCTCCTCCTGATGGCGGTGGTCGTGCTCCTCCTGATGGTGGTGCTCCTCCTGATGGCGGTGGTCGTGCTCCTCCTGATGGTGGTGGTGGTGCTCCTACTGGTGGCGGCCGTGCTCCTGGTGAAGGAATTCCCGGTGGAAGTTGTCCTCCCGGTGGAGGCGTTCCCGGTGGCGGAAGTGCTCCAGGTAGTGGTTGCCCTTGTACTCCAAGTGGAGGCATTATCACAATTGAAGTGTTCGAAAAACCACCTACAGATCCAATACCAATTATGTCCAACACAGAAGTACCATTCAACCCTGTACTGCTCGATAATCCACTCGCTAGACCCATACCGGCACCGTAGTTCGTTTCCGAAACGTTTGTACCAGCTACCACAAATGAAGATCCACCTCCACCTAAACCAGAGACAGTGCTCCCTACAGAAGCGCTAGCCGTTGTATTTTGATCGCCAACAGCCACTGCGGTTCCATTGGCCATCCCTGTCCGATTTCCTGAACCACCTTGGGAGTCTGGAAATAAAGAAAAAAACCCGAGTTTCATTGAAACGCTCAGCAATCAATGATGTAACTTCCCTGCCGAGTAAAACCGCAAAATGCACTTACTGGTGATGTTGGCTTCTCGCTGAAATCTCGTTTCGAATTATAGCCTCCTCGCACTGCAGAGCTGGTAAGCACAGCAGGCCACGGCAAAAGAAATTAATAAGTGCTTCACCATTCTTGCCAGTACCTGGAATTTGTTATGACTTGATTTCGATTTCAATTGAAAATGATTGATACTTTCACATTCATCGTTTTTATATGAGGCATGGTTTTCTTAATTAGGTTATTAGATTTATTTGAACTGTCTAATATTAGCAAAGTGTACCATGAAATAAAAGTAACCTAAAAGTGGCCAATTGTATCATTGTACGTCATAGAACTCGCGATCAGTCTGCAATCATTCTAACGAAGTGGAAAGCATTGGCTGTTAAATTTTACTGCTCTAATATTTATTTTTATTATTTCCCTGAGTACACACTGTAGACTTGCAGGTCATTCTGGTTATTTCGGTGAATTAACCCTACAAATTTAAGCATTTCTGTACATGGATGAATAGTTTCAAACGAACGGAATTATAAATTGGCCTCTGTGGTGACTATGCTCTCGTCACACCGCCGTCCTCCAAAAGTCCAACCTATAGAGGTGAAAAAGTACGGAGTTCAACCCTCCTATTTATTCTATTGTTAGTCTAAAAGTTTTTGTGCACACCTGCAGAGACCTGTGCTCCAGAATAGCCTGGTACCAGACAGAAGTAATCCTCTTTTATTGAACACCGTAGGGCCCTTCCACCTAAATAAGATTCCGTTGTGAAGCTTTTCTTGTACGTAATTTGTCCAACGCACGGATCCCACAACCCTTTCTGGTCAAGAAAATGACCCAAGGCAGTGTACAGAATTGATAGGAGGAACAGCATTTTACAACTAATAGCAACAATTTAAAATAGCCTCTATTTTTTATACTGGAAAGAATCATTGCAATTCGTCACTTACATAAGCAATAACTTTGATCCCGGTTGTCTTCTCTGTTCCCCGTATGGTGACAATGAGTCCCCACTACTGAGTATTTTTGGATGACTCAAACGCTGTGACGCAAGTATTGTTTCCGACTGAGATCTCATATTGTATTTGCTATTGGGCTTTTCTAAAACCGTCGTCATTTTCACAATTTCGAAAAGTATTATCATTAAATGTAATGCGTACTTTACTTATACTATTCTAATAATACCTCACATGAAATAAATGCAATTTTTATTTATTATGATGATTTTTGTGCATATTACAGTGTTTTATACATGATATTTTTATGTAAGTAGGGGGAACGGGGGAACTAAGAGAGGCAGAGGAACTGTGCTTACTGGAGGACTAATAGAACTAGAAGTAGAATATAGAATTAGGTCAGGATTAGGGGATGAGTTTAGCGGTTTAGCCAGCGTAAACGAGGGGAGGGAATAATTGTGGCGTTGCATTGCAGTGCAGCTGTTCATTATTGTCAACTTCAACTCTTACAAAGATATTGTCTCCATGGTGAAATCTAATTCAAATTTTCATTTCGAAAGAGAAAGATGAACACATAACACTCGTTATTTCACACTCAGCCAGTGACTTATTGGCCTTTCACTGAATCTTTACAATTCTTAGAAGTTCATTCGGCCAACAAGGAAGAAAGGCACCGCGTAAGAATATGGATACTTCTTGTGCATCTTCCTTTAATGATTCGATATAGTAAATACTGTGTAGAAATAAAGCAATTAAATGTGTAGAAATTCTTTCGGTACCTTGCAGATGGAGAGTCTGAATACCGATACTGAACAGTCGGATAAGCAGCCCCGGTCGCCATCAGAACAAAGACGAATGCAAAGATGAACAGCCACAACTGAAAATATTGTAAATATACAAATTAAACTTTAATCAAATCAAGCAACCTTGATTTTAATGCTTGTTTATGTTTAGGAGCCATGAAAATATCGTTACATTTAGAAGTTTCATGATGAATTGATACCCTCTGTAGACCACAAATCAATTACATAGGTTCAAAGGACGTGAATCCAAACATGCGAACATTGCGAGCTTTTATATGGAACTCATGGTAGTAATGAGTGCTAGCTCTTAGCATTGCAAAAAATCCTAAATATAGAAATTACAGCACATGACTGACTACAAAATGTATGAATATGCTTCAAGTGCTGAATTTCCAGCGTAGTCCGGTTATTATTATCACTACCTACCCTAGATCAATGCTGCCCTGATTCTTCCGTCTAAGATTGGAAGAAATCAGGAGCAAGTGATCTGATAAAATCCTTGGGGATCCCCAATGGTGTGGTAGGATCATGTTGGAAGCCATAAGATCATTTGGGAACAACGGACGATGAAGGCCTTTTATCACAGCTCCGGCGCTACAAAGATCATGAATGACTCATGAGGGTTTCTCCCTGATCTCCATGTGCTTCACCACCTTCTATCACCTGATGATTTTGCGGTTAAGAAGAGACCATCACATGCATCTCTGAGATACGTGAAGCATGCTTGGAGTGATAAAGAATGAATATACGGAGGTAGTCATGTGATACCTGTAATTATTATTTTATCGTTTCAAAGTTCATTACATTTTAGAGCTCAGGAAGAGTGTACAGATTATTATGATGTCCAAGTTACAGGCGTGCAAGTTATGCAGCCTCCCTTGGAACATTGAGCGACCCGGAAGTGCTGTCCTTATCTCTGGGGATACCCCGTAGAATTCATTATCTACAGTGTAAGGAGCCACTAGTTGCAGTGCCAGAAATGCAGCATAATCGCCACAACATCATACGGGGACCATCTAACAGTTGTCAACGGCGTACTTCTGATGAATTTTAAGTGAATTAGCGCCATCTTAGTAACTCTTTCTCAGTTTTCACACTATGTCGTAAGCAGAAATATCATTTTTTCGTTTCTCCGCATCTCTCAAGTCTAGTGTGTCTGGCAAAACGACGACAAAAATCGGCCGGCGGTCTTCATCCCGATCGGCTCCAATTTGTAGTTTCTTCCTCAAAATGTCAGTTTCACATCGGACGATGATTATGGCCGCTATTATGAAGAGAACGACCAACTAAAATTGATGAAATTCAATGTATTCAGTAAGCACCGCTTCAGAAATCGAAGTATGAACACTAAAAACTTCATGTGTGGTTACTTACAATGACCATGGTTGCCATCACCAGTATGTCCGGTGGTAACAAACAATCCATTGTTGTCGAGAGGTTTGCACGGGTGTAAAGACCTTAACGAGCAGCAGTAGCAGTTTCTTCGCTCACAGTCAGTTGCACACAAGTGTGACCGTGAAAGAGAAATGATGTGATTTTATACGAGCGAATACGCAGGAGGCATCTATAAATGAGCTTACGGCGTAATATCAGTTTTCCTTCAGCCAACAGTCAATCTAATGGATAGCTCTTAATGAAGCTATAAGCTTATATAGTTAACATCAGTATCCCCTAAGATTTGATAAATACGTCCCGTTGAGCACGTCAGCAAATAATATTCTGCGTGTAAAGGATTCATCATCATCTCTCCTCACGTTCCTCGCCGCACGTAGTTAGACAAGGCAAACTTTCCCAAGTTCACTGATTGATAGGCATCCAGAAGGCTTCTTGTGTGCTGTCTACTTATCGTATTCCGCACTTATCGACTATTTTCTCAAAGTATTACTTTGCAAGGTTACTCATACAGTTGATTTCTGATAATTGCACTATTCTATGGCATGCTGGGTGAAGGTTAAGGGCGATATTTGACTCTAACTTTGACAGCTATAAAAGAAAAAAATATTTTTAATTAAGTCAATACAACATACTATCATCGGTGGTACGTGTTCTGTCACTCGCTTGAAGCTACCATGCATGATGGCTTGCATCATGTGCAGCGAACTGCTCCAGTTTTACAAAGTTTGGAGTAAAAACTCGAAAAATCTGCTTGCTGTCGGCTGATGTATTATTGGACTGACGCACTACAACCGGATGAGGTGTTGATATGTTCCAACGTACATGTTAGCTGTAAGTGGATTCTTTACATAATCGCACGACGCATCTTGTGTTTTTATCTGCACTAGAATGGATCACAGTGAGATGAGAAGCGGTTAATCCTGGATAACACTGGATTGGTGTTCCAGAAGTAATTAAGATGTCATGTTTATTCCAAATTAGAACGTTAGTTGACTTTTTTTTGTTTTGTAAATAATAGGTAAGATCGCTCGCAAACTGGTGAGAACTGTACAGGGTGGCCGATATCAAGCGTGAGGACCTGGACATAAGTTTTTGCGATAGTGCGTCCTCGGGAAACACCACAAAGTTTTTAAAATACTCGGCAAGAATGAACGAGAGCCAAGGTGCCCAATCAAGTTACCTCAAACTGAAGCAATACTCGGGCCGCTAATGTTTCACTATCTTGCTCTTGGTGCCTCTCCATATGCTTTCTTGGAGTGATTTTTTAATTCTTTGACTAATTTTCATGTGTACAATGCGATGAAAATGTTTCACTTAAAATCCAGCGACAGAGTTAGGATAGGTTAGGTCAATTCAGAGAATTTAGTAGACGGTATAACTGTACATCACGGTCTTCGAGGAACTATGCATTATCTTTGGGAGGTAGTCATTGTCATAATGTAGGAAACTTCCTCGTACTTCATAGTGTTCTCTCCAAATGTTCTTCTAAGTAATAATATTTCATCAATCAGCAGAATCTTACCCAGCGTGGATATCCCCATCTTAATACCTGTAACTTAACCCCAAAGTTACGCAAAGGGAGAACTTCCATAATTAGTAGATAACTAGGTCGTAGAATTAGTACTTGGATCCCGGAATAAGACTGCTACCAGTGTGTAACCAACCCACTCTAGAACTGTGGGAACAGCAAGTAGTAGGAAAATGATAAGAGCAAGCATGCTTTCTATCCAGAGACAAAGTCGAACCATGTGTTTGTGGTGGCGACTAAAAGTTAAGGAATCATCGGCAGCTTCTTTCCCACGTGCTGACGGTGCCTGGCAATATGTAGAGAACAACAACTATGTGTAAAGGCCTAATTCAGAAGGTAATTACTGTACCCTCCCATTCCGGTAGTGACCAGATGGAAAACTTTGAATTGAATCTTCTGTTTGCCTACGTTGGTTCTTCATCTAAGATAATGGTTTACCCATTAGACTATTTTTCTGCCAGCTATTTTTAGGTACCCGATCATATATAAATAGAGTCGTCGTTACACCGAGATAACAGTATGGAGACAGGGCGAGGGCTGTAAGTATCCGAAAAATCATTAGCTTGACAAGTATTTGCAAGATTCAAATACTATTCGAATATGAAGACTCTCATGGTAAGCAACAAGGTGATCTTTTGGAAAATACTGACCTCCATTAATTAAAGATTGGTCTTTAGGTATACGGGTTGCTTGTCGTGTTGGCCATTATTGCAATGGTAGCGATGGCTTCTCCAGTTTCAGATCAGAAGCCTTCGAAGGATGCAGAATTTTTGGGCGCCAGGTAAGATGGCGGAGAGAATTTTGATAATCGAGTTAGCCAACTTGGCATTCAGCGTGAGAATTTACTTTTGTAGGGGAGGGCGCGCTTGGACACCATGGGCAGGCGTGAAGTCAGTTCGTTATGGTCGTTTCCAGTAGAACTGATTGACAGGTCGTACGGAGTCCATGGAACCGTCAAGACTGTAGAAGCTTCTACTGTAATCGAAGACTTAATTATTCAAGAATACTTCATTTACAACTTAACCTAACCTAACCATTCAAAGTTTCAAATATTTTCTTCTGTCTCAGCAAAGACGGTATTGTGATATGGCAGTAAAGTTTTATGCTTATTTAAGTATACGGCAACCTCCGAGTTCTTCCGATTATCATGCATTTGTTTGTACATCTAAAAAGCTGAGCTTGAGCACGTGCACAGCCATGAGAATCGATTGAATTAGGATTGAATGAGAATAATCTGGGGAAAAAACTTTGCAATTCATATCATATCTTGATTGATTACCATATATTTAAAAGCCTTTCATCTTAACACAACTTCAACAGCAACTTAAGGGGAATTAGTTTTGAACTGAAGAATTTTCCCTTTGTTATCTATGTAATGATTAGTATGTGCATGTTTAGTTTTAAGTAATGGGGGTTAGACGTCTTGAATTACAAATTTCATGTTTTCTAGGCTTCACAGACCATACACAACGAATCAAGTAATTAAGTTACATTTGCTGAAAAAATTGTAAATTCGTTTACTAATTAGGGTAGATTTGGTAAGCGTGCACTTCCAGTAGAGAGATTTTGCCCCAGCGCATGAAGCAGCTAGTATTTGGTATACCTAAGAATGTGACAAACTCTCCCATTCTCTTCACACCCAATAACACCATTGGCATTACCAAGAATATTTGTACCATTTATAATTTCCGGGAATGATTTCTCTGGGGAAATATTTTTTATTACTTGGTATCACATTAGCTTTCCTCAAGCTCGGAAAAGTGGAAGACACGTCCGTATTTAATCATTCGTTAATGACTTTGAAATCTGCATGCTTTTTCTGGCCATTTCTCACACTACTCGGCTGGAAAATCAAGTTCATTGGGTACGGCCGTTGTACTCTCTCAATTGAACTCATACCATTCGAGGCATTTGATAACCTTTCTGTGAGTCACATCTTCGGATATAATTAAGCATAATTACTATATTATGCCAGGCGAACATTACTTGTACATACTGAGAATCGCGTACAAACTCACAGTTCCTTGCTTCTTGAAATGGAACAGGTAGACCGATGAAGTTTTCCCTAATCACGAGAACTTATCATCGGACACAACTTATACAACCTGCTATAGTACGACCGCACATGTCCATTAGGTAATACAAATTGGAGTTGTTCTGTATATAAGCAGCAATCAGTACAAGGTTTACCTGGTTAAAGACTTACGAATGTCGTGTTCTTTAGATATAAAAGATAATTAATTTGTTCAACTCTCGCACTCAAAGTTATACCAAAGAGCCATGTGTCCCCATAATCACTAAACATGACCACTGACGTCACATCATGGCGTGCGTAAGCAATCTGTTCAACTCCTTATAAGGAGTTGGTAAAGCATATGTCATGAGGGCTACGGTAAGAAGCATAGTTAGTTACTGGTTCATTATTGGAGATTAATGTGGGTGCCCGAGTCATTTCCCACGAAATTCGACGGATATTACTTTTATAATTACAAATAATATGAATCTCTGAAACGAGCACGACTACCATGGTGCCAATTCCAGCTTCACCTTCCATTCATCCAGTAGCCTTTGATGAATGAAATGAAACCTTTTAAAAGCCGAACTCATGAACCAAAAAACTTGGTGTTGCAGTATAGGAATGTTAGATTGCGGTAAAAATTCCTGACCCTAATCATAGGTATTTGAAATGCCGGATTTTAGGCTCAGGTTACATCAATGCAAACAAATAATGTTGAACTTGCTTGGTGGTAAAACTGCTTCCCTTTTAGTTTGTTCTCAAAAGGTGCAGCATATTATTTTAATCCATAATTTTGGCAGAGAATATCTTGTGTTCATAAAATAATACAAAATAATTTAAAAATATCTTCAAGTAGCAAGGCCTTTGGATTTGCATCCGTAAGTAGTGGCTCATTTTGTAGGAGTCTTCACGGCATTCCAGAGGAATCTATGACTATTAATATCAAGTGGTAGTGTCGACTAGAATAAGTTCAAACATCCGATGGATCCATATCCGTGGTACAATTTCGCCCAAATATAAACGGCTTCGTGTGTCTTAAAAACATTCACCAACTGTATCGTCCGTATCGAATTGCTTTCATGTTATTGAATGGAGAATGTGCCCGCATACGCCTGTAACATACGAAAATGATCATTTAGTATTCAATGACGCAGTTTTTATCATGCTTAGGCTTCCAATGCTAGTCGTATCAAGCTAACAATGGTAATTAAATCTTCAAATATTTACCTGTATTCTTTGAAAACTGCAAGTGGAACAGTATCGGGGTTGAGGTAGGGTCCCTCCGGTAGGAGAGGACTAGCACTTGCATGGAGAACGACCGCAGTTACAACGATGAGTAGCAAGAACATCTGTAAATAAGGAGTAATAAATTAGACAACAGTTCTCAATTTCCATAATGTAAATAGAGTTAGTGTGATAAAAATACTTACAACAGATTTGGAGTTCATTTTGCGTTTGTTTTGATTATTTTCGTAAACTAAATTTTGCTTTGAATTGACGCTGGTGTGGGTGCACAAGCTGAAGATGCTTTGTTTCCTTGGTTTGTTAAACTGATACGCTTCTTGCAAGCGGCTCGGAGTTTATATACGTCCATGAGAAAACTGACGTCAGCTCATTAGTTTCTCGACAGAACACGTACTTGAAAGGGAATTCGTGACTGATAAGTTTATTGTTAGTCAGTATTTTGTACACAAATGATAAGAGACCGCCCGCATCTGGGTCGGCTTTTCCCAACTCCTATGTAATCGTAGTTGAGTGATACTCAAGTCACGCTCAACCACATGACTAATACTGAGGCTCTGTGACGGTTGTTTGAAAGGATTTATCTTAATAAGATAACTCGTGGTCAAGATTTAGCTGGTCTGAAAACCTTCTTCGAGGAGCTTCGTGTCATTTGAGATCCGTTGATCCCCGTCTTCTGCAATAATGTTACTAAAATAACTCACGAGGGGACATGAAGCTACTACGTATTCACAGCTTTGGGGGCAACCCCATGCGGATTTATCATAATGATTGCTGACGTTAGTGAGGAAGGACTTTACTAGGCAGTGTACCGTAGTAAGTATTACTTCCATCACTATTGTTTGCCAGCGTTCTTTGATAGGATACCCATCGCCTCATGAGATACATATACGAGCTTGTTTACGTATATCACACACGTAAGTTCTGTCATCAGGACGGGCTGATTTTTGTTTTACGGTGACTAGGTTAGGACTTGAAATGCATCACTGACTGAATTAAGCCTCCGCTTTTCGTTTGAGCCGTGTATAGCGTAATTATCTCGATGGCATTTGATATGAATGTGGGTGCAGGATCTGGAATCAATCAAGTTTTACAAAGATCGAAGTATTGAAAAAGCAGACGAATGAACCATTCCGTAGTGCGTCGACGAAGCTTTACAACCTTTCTTCAAAGTTTGTAAAAATGCCGAGGATGTTGCGCAATTTAGAACTACTCCCATCATTTTTAGACAAAGATCACAGCGTCCTCTGTGAGGGGTTTACTAACCAAAAAATGCAGTAGTAGAGGTTTTGATAATCGACCAGCTCAATGTGCTTTATTGGATTATTTAATCTTATATATGGTGTACATGTAATGCGTCAGGGTGGATAGATGATAGTTCACCGCGTGATTTGTATGGGATTTCTGTCACTAATTAGGTTTTTATGGCAGTCATGTGCCCTTGATTAGCAATAGATAAAACGATGTTGTAATTTTCCCGCATGGTAAGCATTTGTGTCTTCTCAACTCTGGCGATTTACACGAGCTTGAGGCGCGTCTCACTGTCATATCCTTGAAATCTCGTCTATCAATGTCCAACCTTAGTCTCTCACCTCACTGAAACTCCACTCAAATTTCTGTACCATTCTCTGATATCCTCTACGTTCTAATTGTGAGGCAAATTGGAACTACTCATTCAAGTAATGTGGGCTCTGCTCCGAAAATAAAGCTAACGATTGACAAAACTCAGCTACCGAATTCATTTGTTGTGCGGCAAGATACGGCTAATGCCACGCGGCGAGATATTTTACCTAACTTCAAATCACTTGGATCGACATAGTATATTTAATAAGCATGAAAGACTAGAGGTTTGTATGACTGCTCGTAACGCAATGTATGATGTTCTCTTGTAAACCTTTGCCGTTACAAAAACAAGTTTTGAAATAAATAATCGTTAAATCTGACATGATCTCCAAATTACCTTCAGTCTTTTCTCCAGAACTTTCTCCAAAAATTGCAGGTTAGAATTGTTCAGCCGTTTGGCAGCCGTCCATCTTATGGATTCCTCTACACTCAAATTTTGCAGTACGAGCTTGAGCTTCAAAACAATGTGATGTACAGAGTTGTTTACAGATCAATTTAGTAATTTATTCATCAGTGGAAAAACTTAATAAAATTCTACAGAGAAAGTTAAGTAAAAGGCTATTTCGACGAATCATAATGTCCGATGAGTGCTCATATATCACTGTTTCATATCAGGAAGCATGCTCAGCATAGCTGCTAGCCAAATCTGCCAAAGGACATTCCGCTGACACTTGTCCAGGGGCTGTAGGCACGACCTTGTCTGTGTACCAAAATTTAAAAACAAATAAAATACGTGAAATATAACTCAGATATCTAATATTTGGTAGCCGAGCCAATTAACGTACCGAAAGTTGACAAACAATGGATGTGCCAAAGCCTCATCAGGTGAGACCAAGTAAACTGGATTCGCTTTGACACAACTGACGATGAAGACTGTGACGAGCACGCACATGATGATCTAAACAAGTAAAATCAAGTTGTGAAACATTTATAGCACAAAGAATACCGTGTGAAAGTAATTTTAACTTACCACTGAAAGATGCATCGCTGCTGAAAGATGCAAGAAGTACGCTGAAGAATCGGTTCTTGAGACTTATTGAATTAGTATTCAAACTATGTGTTCTTTTCAAAGAAATCAGATCACTTGTGGTAACGAGCTAAGACTTCCATCGAGTTTTTATACCATGCGATGGATTGAACGAGGAAGTACGATTGTGTGTTGGCTTGTCCCAGCTGACTAATGACCTGATATGTCACAATTATCAACTTCTCGTGCGCATTGGATATTGCAACTGCGTGTATGCATTTCACTCTCAAGCATTCTGAATTGACCAGTCGGAAGCAGATTAGGAAAAGAGATGATGTCGCAACACATGTTCTGGATAGTAGAGATCTTTTCGTGTCTCAGAGTACGACATACTGGATAGAAGCGACTACCTTACTGTACACACGCAATGATGTTCAAACGCCCATTCATGGTCCCCAGTAGTAATCTCAATTGAGCCATCGTTGAACATTAGTTTGTCAGATCAACGTAAACACGTTTAGAACTTCCTTACTGATTTTTTGTAACCAAAATAACTTTCGAACATTAAGTTATCGATTTTTAAATTTCTCAAGAAAAGTTCTGCCGTAAAAATCGTTCTCGATAACACTTCTTGTAGTTAGTAAAGCATAACTATTTATTGAACCTGCAAGTACTATTACAACAAAATTACTTTTCATTCAGAAAGAAGGGTTCTACTATGTCCAAGAATTTCTTCGTGTGCGTTTGATGAAGGTCATGCCCAGCTTTAGGAATTATGATGACCCTGAAAATTAAAAAAAAAAACATTTTTATTTATTGTAAGATATTACTAGTATCCTCCATTTAACGGATGAAAGTTAACTACGTATCTAACCTTGAGTTTTTGGAATTTTTTATTCTCTGTTTCAGTCCATGCGCATGACTCTTAGGGCAAGCATTGTCTTCCTCACCATGCATGTGTATAATGGGGCAGGTGATTTTATCAGCGACACCAGCGAGGAATTCTCCTCGTTGAGGTGACTTCAATAATCTCTGGTGGGTTTCATGGTGCTCCTTTAGACATTTCTTAAAATAGGTCTTGTCGTACTCCGACAGCATCAGTTCTAAGCGATCCTTTGGCCAGAAGTCAATATCCGCCATGACTGTCATCAGAAAATGCACCAATACTAAAACCCTTCTGACCATTTTTTTTGTTTTTTTTATAACTGACTTAGTCTCACCTCCATAAATACGAACAGCCCTGTCGTCACTTACCGATCCTGACCCTAATGTGACGAAGTTGAGTACGTTATCCGGAAATTTTGCAGCAAGACCCATCGCTGTAGCTCCACCTTGACTCCATCCGAATACCGAGTATTTATCGAATCCAAGTTTCTTAAGTATATATACGAGCTCAAATGACACGATGGTGACAAATTACAAATGACACTTGAATTCGTATTTAATCTAGTTACCTCCATTAGATAATGAGCGTAGTGTGCATCTTTGAATGCGTACGGTCCCTTGAAATCTCTATCGGGAGGTCGACTTTTACCGCAGCCTGGTGGATCCCAAGCTATCCAAGTGAACTTCGTCCCATCCACCCGATTTAAGAATTTCCCGAAGTCCGTCTTAATAGACCCTACGTAAAATCCGCCCATACAAATAGTTGAAAAAATGCATTGAGCTCAGTACAGTGAAGCTACCAATAATGCTAATGCATTACCCATTAATCCCGGTAGGCAGAGAACAGGGTGTGGGCCATTTCCAACGATTTCATGGTTTATACCAACGCCGTTCACTTCCAATTTTGGAAAAAAATGCACTGAACTTGTTGAAAATTTAGCAGATTTTTTTACACTGAATTTATTTAAAAACACCCTTGCAAGTGAAGACATGGAAAACGAATTCAGACGCATGATTTTACAAGTTCAACTGATGTAATGTACAAAGGCCACACTGCTATGGTAAGAACAACAGAGTTGAAATAGGAGTGCACTAGTGCACATGAGAATACTAGGCAGTGTCTGGTTGGAACGGAAAGGAAAAGTATTTAGCTAGACTGGTTTTTTGTACGAAACTCTCTGTCTTCTGATGAGAAGCTGTACCTCACGTAATTTACAAGGGACAATTTCCCACGGTTACAGAACCATCATCCTGCTAACCTTAAATGTCTACATCAAATTATGATGTCTGTATCATCAACAGAAGTTTCATTGTGTAAGCTCTTCTAATAATATTTCTGTTTTAATATATCCAGTGTCGGACGCAAGGCAGAACTTTCTAGACAAGGTGCAGGGATATTTTGGTGGGGCAAAAAGAATGATGATGACGATCAATGGAGTGTAAATGAGTTTAGGCTGGTCCTGAGCGAAAAAAATCCTAGGTTTCATGTGTTATGCTAATAAAGTAAATAAAAATTGTTACAGTATTCATACCATATTGCAGCCATTTATTAAAAATAGAAATTTTTGTGAACATGAGCGAATTTTAATGTAAGAAACAATGAAATAGTGAGTATTCGGTGGGATTGCTTGAGAACGTATACAGACAGACAAATTTCATCATCCGAATCTGCCAAACGACATGCTGCTAACACTAGTCCATGGGCTGTATGCACGCCCTTGCCTGCGTAATAATGTATAATTAGTATATTGAAAAACTCCATTTGTTAAGTATTAATCTTAGCACCAAAACAAATGAGTTAATCTCTCCGTTTTTGACTCACCGAAAATTCATCAGAAGTGGGCGGACGTTATCTTCCGCCGGGGCAACGAGGTAAACAGGGTTTGAGTTACCGAAGGAGAACATGAGGCCCACAAGAATGGCACAAAGGACAATAATCTGCAATTTTATAAAATGTGAATGTGACCGATTGGATTTCAATCAATGATAAACTAAAGTTATTCTAATGTCGTAAACGTTTGAAACTAACCCGAGTGGATGGCATACTGATGGATCTTTTAAACAACAAGCCTAACCGTACAGCACAAGATAGAGCCTCGGTTCTTGACCACGATAACTTTATGAGCTGCTCGTATTTGAGTGAGTTCTAGAATCAGTTTGATGCCAAATGAAGGTGCTAATGTGGCTTTTATATGCAACTTAGACGCCGGGTATGTAACCGCTTGTGTTCAGTTAAAATTGTATACTAAGTGACTAATGACCAA
>JAQIWI010001897.1:0-14262 GCA_034698825.1 Deuterosminthurus bicinctus
CCTCAAAATCTCACTCCTTCCCTGAGAAAAAATGACCCAAAATTGAAAAATTGACCTTCCCGTTTGTATATAATGGCCGACCTTTTGGAACATTTTGCCCCCTCAGATAGCTTACTTACGTCAATGTATTCAAGCATTAAAACAAGGGAATAATTGCTAGACCTCAGTCGGAATCTGTGTGAAAGCTGGGAGACCCGGTCAAATATATATAGGATACAAATAAGAATGGAAGATGGAGCTGGGAATAATTGAGCATCATTTTCTCAATCTAGGTTTGGACCACCTATCCAAGAAAAATTTAAAAACTTTCGAAAGTTTTTGGGCTACAATGTGGACGGGAAAATCGAGAATAACGCTGCGGACGAAATGCGAGCAAGGAATCTGAGATGATTGGAGTGAACTTAAAGTTTTTCTAATTACTGTACATAAATAATTAACGCAAATATAATAGTGACGCAGTTCAAGTCCTTAGTCAGGGGAAAGATGAGTAAAATACTTTAATTGTGATAAGCAACAGCTTATTTGGGTTGTGAGTAACCTTTTTAATATCTATCAGCATTGTGAGGAGCTTCATTTTAGTAGACGAAGAATTTTCACTATTGGAAAGTCTTGAAGGCAAACATCATCTAGCTATCATCGCTGTTCGATCTTGACTCCCTTCAGCTTGGACTGTCCTACTCCGAGTTGCACTGAAAGATTGCAGTGCCGCATGATGAAACGGTCCTATAGTATCATCAGGCGCAACACATCTCAACTGTACTAGTACTTCTCTTCTAATAACACCAACTTTTATCTTAAGGACTCCCTCCCATTCAGCACTAATGGATAGTGAAACTACTCAGCTAACTAAACTATTTCTTATCTTCCCCTTCCCTCTTCAGCTTGAAGGAAAAATGAAATGATTTATGGCTAATTAGCCAACTTAACATCCATCATCATATCTATATAGTCAAGTCCAACGCGCATACAATCTCATCATTAAAGCAAACATATGTATGAAAAGACAGCGCCAGCGCATTCTCAAGCTCATTGACAGTTTCTCATACTTTGTTTATTTGTACTCTTCTGTCATCTGTAAGTAATTTCACTTTTGAAGCACCTCCAGCTCACTCCCAACCACTTATAAGTGTCCTTAGGTACTCAGTAATAACATCATAAGTTCCATCTCAGTGTAATATATCCCCAACTTATATCTCTCCCCCTATTTCCAATATTTATTAGCTCATTTCAGCATTTGTGAGTTTAGTATTTTTAGCATTCTTTCTCCAGGCACCTTTAGTTGGGCTCAATCGTATTACTTGAACGAGGACAGTTACAGACTAAAACTGAGGCAGATATATATCCTTCTTATTACTCATTGGAAAGCCGGGTTACATGATAAAGCATTGCTGAGGATTGAGTGCTGCTGGTAAGACGGGACTGGGTGTATTAGACCTAGGCTGGTAGGAGTCTCTAATATAGAAGCATTGTTTCTGTTTTTGGGGCCATTCCGGCATCCAACGGTGGTGTATAACACATTGGTTATCGATAGGGTTTCACTGCCACTACTACTGTCGGTCGGGGAGCCGGGAGCCTACCAACCAGGACAGGAGTAGTGCCAGAGAGGATTATTTCGAGAGCACATAATAATTTCTCCGCTTTTATACGGACATTATCAGAGGGGGGAAAGACGTAGAGGATGTATTATATATAGGAGCTCCTACTACTTACTTACTACTACTGGAACTGGAGGAAAAGTAGTGGATAGGAAGAGAGCGCATGGGAATTTTCAGGAGGGGAACGAAGAGTTGTTGGCCAAAAAAATATATAGAGTTGAGAAGGACCATCGAAAGGAGCCGATTCGACGCATTTACAGAGATCATCATAGAGTTGACTTGGTGGAATCTTGAGCAAGTTTTACTTAATGGCAAGGGCGGCCCCGCCTACCTACAAGATTTCATGGTGACGACAAGAATCATCGATTTAATTTGACATTTGAAAATTTAGTAGAAAAAACTCGGGGATTTTCTACTTGTTCTTGTGTTCAGTTTATTTTTTTTCAAACTGTTCCACAATGACGAATGTTTTGCCTCCGCCAGCGCAGGTAAGTTTCCTTGAATTTCTCTTGTTTTTTTCAACTTGAATGAAAATCCGGAGTTGAGAGCAGGCTCATAAGTGTTGGGTCTATGTGTAGTAATAGTCGCTGTTCCTGGCGAGCTCTTCTTGAGGGTAGCACTCACTCGGCTTGTAATATATGATGATGATGATCATGACGATGATCCTTATCAAATAACTGCGGATTGAGGACAATAGTGGGAGTCAACAGCTATTGGAAACCTCTCTTTCAATTTGTATGAATTTGTTATTTGAGGAGAAAAATCAAGGGTTATTGGGTATGAAAATTAATCTAATCTAAGGTGATTAGACCGAGTGGGCTCTTGAGTGGGGGATTTTAGATAGATTTAATAAAATAATAATGAGCCCGGCACATGTAAATATATTTGGGTGGGTAATAGGGTATGAGGTGGAACAATGAAGAAATGTATGAAATTATTTAGGTGGGCGGTTGATTTTGTATTCAAGTATGATTAATATTATTGGAGTTTATTAACCATGCACCCATTCTTGTTGAATCAGGTTGCTGGTAAGCATGCTCCATTGTTCGAAGCCTTCTACAGACAGCTTGACCCGAGCGGAAAAGGAATCATTACGGCTCCTGAAGGTGCTACGTTCTTGAAGAAATCCGGACTAAGTGACGCCATTTTAAGCAAAGTAAGTTTGTTGTTTTGAGTGGATATTGGGAGGGGAGCCGTGGGGCGTGTTCGCTTGTGCTAATGATTGACGTGATGATTGAATCAATGAATATGTTAAATTTTTTTTGTCCAGATATGGGATCTATCAGACCCTCAAGGGAAGGGCTTTTTGGACAAGGCCGGCTTATTCGTATCTTTAAAACTAGTTTCACTAGCTCAAAATGGAAGGGAGGTGGATATCAAGGCAGTTTTAAACGATGCTCCGGAGCCTCAGATGGGTGAAAGGCCTTCACTGAATGCTGTGAATCAGTTAGTGGACTCGGGTTGGTCTTTGAACCCAGTGGATTTAGAAAAGTACACAGCTCTATTCCGCACGTTAGAAGTCGCTGGTAGAGTTCCTGGAGCCAAAGCCAAGAATGTCATGGTTGAATCCAAATTACCCATGGACGTACTGGGGAAAGTTTGGGACTTGGCGGATGCTGACAAGGACGGTGCTTTAGACTTGACTGAATTTGTGACATGTATGGGCCTACTGGGGAAAGCGATAGCGGATGGTGGTCGACTGCCACCAACTCTGCCCAAGATACCCGCATTGCCTGCATCAACAGCGGGTGTGGCGGTGAATGCAGTATTGCCTCCAGCAACACCACCACTAATAGGAGGGCCACCGCCGACCATTCCGGTCCCACCAACAACGACAACAATTCTTCCTCCCAAACCTCAACCACCAGCAGTTCCCGTGCCACCCTTGGCACCACCACCTGTTACAAACAGCACCATTGCCGCACCACAGCCAATCCAGCAGCAGCAACTCCCATGGATCGTCTCTCAGGAAGAACTTGCCAAATACTCTGTATTATTTACCAGTACAGACAAAGACAGAGACGGCTATGTCAGCGGCTTAGAAATAAGAGATGTGTTCCTTCAGTCAGGCATTCCACAGCCGGTTCTTGCACATATATGGAATCTCTGTGACACGGATCAGACGGGAAAACTTAGTTTGGAACAATTTGCATTAGCCATGTATTTTATCAATAAGAAATTAGCCGGTTTTGAGCCACCAGCCAGCCTCCTGCCCAACATGGTCCCACCTTCGCTCAGATCAGCAAGTGGAATTCCACCACCTGCCCAGCCTAACAACATTCCCGTAGAAACTAATCCCGAGTTTGAATTAATTAGTAAGGAAATTAGGGAGTTAGCAATGGAGCGAGAGGCTATGGAAAATGAAATTGCTGCCAAAGAAACGGAGAAGAAAATCAAGTCCGGAGAGATGAAAAGCTTACAAACGGAGCTGGACACCTTGGCTGCGACCTTGAAGCAACTTGAGAATCAAAAGAGTGTTGCGGGAGCAAAATTAGGAGAGCTTGCAGCTCAGGTCGGTTCATTTTTTTTTATTCCCTGGTAACGTCATCATCATGACTTTCAGTAACCATAGCAACTATATCAATTTGGACAGGTGGATAGCTTACGAACTCAAGCAGATGAGCAAGAGGAGACCCTGAACGTAAAAGAGGGAGAAGTAAATGAAAAACTGAGTGAATACAATGGCATGAATGAGGAGGAGGCCAGTATTGAGACAGGAACGAAGGAGGCGCAAGAGACAATCGAGAAACTTACCGTCACCATGCAAGACACTCAGCTAGCCATAGTGCAGGTAAGTCTGGAGTGACTATAATCCTATGGATGCCTTACAAGTGACCAAAGCCGTGTTGAGAACTAATTTATGCTGGTGTCTTGCTGCAGGCAAGAGCTAAAATCAGTAACCTGACAGAACTGAAGGAAACCATGGACAACTTATTAACAAAATTCACCGAGGTGATAGAAAATGGAAATGTTTATGGCATCACAGAGCCGGAACTAGTGGACTTGGGTGGAGAGTTGACTGAGTTAATTGGAGAACCCGAGCCGGAAGTAAATGCAAATATTGACAGCAACGTGCTTAATAACAACTCAGCATTCGATTCGGATCCTTTCCCTGACGATGCTGGGAGTATGTTTGTGTCTTCCGCAACGCCTGTAGCAACCGAATTCGTCGAAGTAAGATGTTTTGTCGTCATACTCTATGGAAAAGATCATGTTTCTGGGAAGTGAAATTTGATATCTGTTAACATTACGTTGTTATTCATTACCACATAGGAAGAGGATCCATTTGCTGCACTTCACGCGCCTCCACCGCTGTCTTCATCATCACCATGGTCACAGCCTGATCCTTTCGCTCCTGTTGCTGTAGCACCCGGTTCAATAAAACACGACTTCAGTCCAGGCAAGGATCCTTTCGGCCACGAACCCTTTTCACATGCCGAACAAAGTCCAGCGCTGCCTCCTAAGAAAGCCGGCAAGGCACCTCCACCTCGGCCAGCTCCACCCAAGAATGCACCCGCTCGACCTCCACCGCCGAAATTACAATCATCTACTCCAGCACCTCCGGCGCAGCAAAACTTTGGTAAGATATCATGTGCGTGACAACCTGGAAATCGGACACACATTATATCCACAACTCATTGTGTCTTCTGTGTTTTAGCTGATCCATTTGGACAAGGGGACCCTTTCGGTGGTGGGAACGCAGAAGTAGACGGTGGTTTTGCGGACTTTGCAAACTTCGATCAAGTAAGTCCGCTTTGTTTTTCCATGCTAGTTCACTTATGATTGTGTGTAATTATAAAATTGTTGCCGGTCCACTAACAAAATTGTGTATGTTTTTTTCTCTCTCTCTTTCTCTCTTCTCCTGTTGTCATCTGCCCGAATTTACTTACCTCTCGCTAATTATTATTATTATTATTAGTTCAATTGAACTTACTTTATGCGTTGCATTTTCACCGCTGCTATGATTTCTCCTCCATTATGTTGCATTAAACTTTTTGTTTTACCTTATTACCTCCAAGTTCAATACGGTGTCAACGAGCTCGTCCAGTTCTCCTTGGGGACCCACGACGACGCCGTCGTCGGCCACTAGCTCATCCAGTAGATCAGCGTCGGCATGGAAGGTGACCACAAGCGGTGATTCAGCCTCATCCTCCTTCATGCTTGGGCAAGCCCCGTTGGACTTTACGGAGGATCCTTTTAAGAATTATCGCTACGAAGATCCATTTGCCTTAGCAGATCCTTTTACGAGTTTAGCAGGCGATCCGTTTAGTCAAGATCCGCAAGAGCAGCAACAGCAGCAGCAGCAGCAGAGCAATAGCCATTTTCGTAGTCATCAACTTCATGGAACTAAAACTATTCTTAATAATAATAACAATAATACAGCTAGTAGTAACATTAATAATAATAATCATGCTGCTAGTAAAAATGCTCATAATAAAAATGGATTCATCATGTAGGCAAGCGAGAGACAGAGAGAGTCATGTGAAGAAGAAGGGGTGGCTAATAATAACGTGTGTAGAAGACATTGACGATCAATAGTTGCAGAGTATATGCTTTATTCGCCTTTTTTTTCCTTTATTTTTTTTTGTCTGTCAAAGTTTTCTCGTATTTTTACTCCGCAAGTAATAATCTAGAGGGACGAAAGACATGTAAGAGCCTCAATAGTTTTCTATGTAATCTGATTTTGTCAAGACTATAGGCTAATAGCACTATAATTTTTGTAACACATCATCCCGGACTTTCCTAATTACATATGAACGCAATCGTAAGGGCATTGACCGTGTCCTGTCAGTCTGCTAGGTCTTATTCGATGGAAGCGAGACATTATAAGTTATGATTCCTGTGACCATGAGTTATTTCAATGAATTTTGTCTGTGTCTCTCACTTGTTAGTAGGAAGAAAGACAAGTGTATCATATAATTCCGAACCACACACACTCACACACGACTTTGTAACACACTCCCGAATGCTCTGTGAACTGTCATGTCATACGTAAAAAGAAATATAATATGATTGCCGTATGAAGGATAGCCAGATGAATAGGTAAAGTAAATATTATTACATATGTACGAAGTAGTACATTGCTATATTGATTAAGACTATATTATTATTATTACTATTATGAATTAATGTGTGGGAAGTCTCGTCATATAGTTAAAATAGGAAGACGAAGGCGTTTGTCACATGAGAAGGACACTATACGTTCGGATATATACACTGCATTACAATCCCACCACTTCCATGGACATATAAAACTCACGTTAATGATGAGGATGATGCATTGTTATTAATAAATGAATATATCAGGCTGATTATTATCGCGGTTATAATTATGTACAAAGAATACGTTATGAATGTTGACATATTTAGTACTAACAAGAGCAATTCAACTATTCATATGAGACAGAGTTAGATGATTTTAAAAGAATATATGGAAGCAAAAAGAAATCCATGATGCTGACATATTGTGTTGTATAATTATGATACTATTATTATATTACATGTAATAATAACATGTGGATGTTGAAGTAGTAGAGAGCTGAAGAGGAAAAAAACCCAATAGATCAGATAATAATCAGCTGATAATGAAGAAGAAGAAGATGATGATGATGATGATGGTGATCACCGCAATGGTCATTGTTATTATTATTATATTACAAAATTAATAATACTTAAAAAAAAGTAGCTATGTAGATGCATAGCCTTGTATGTGTGCGTGTGTGTGTTCTACAGTCGTGTTCGTCGTCTTCTTACTCTGGTGAGTGTGTATATTCACGTTTATGATGCTGATGATGAAGAGAGTAAAGGTTAATTGTAGATGCACAACAAGACTCCAAGTTGAATAATAAGAAAATAAGCGACGCTGTGAAGAGAATGAAAATCGCCATCAGGACATTACTAATTTTGTATCATTGTCTCTCTCTCTCTCTCAATCTGTTCAAGTGATTGTATCGTTATTATGTACAGGAAGTAGGATTTTGTTAAAGCCCATCCGTGCCTGGCGATGAGCCAGTAATTAATTATTGTTGTATTTTTTAAGTTTAATTATTCAGTTGATAATTATTTTGTTGATGACTGATACACGGGATCCATATGTAACAGTGAAGAAATTGTAGTAGGAAGAAGAAGCACCACTCGTCGGGCACGGTTTGGTTGCACGCTTAAGAATTATTATTATTATTATTATTATGTATTGAAAAGTTCTAACTATTACCATGGTGATCATTGTATTATGATATTGTAATACTTTATATTATTATAACTTGCTTCGCTTTCATTTATATATTTGCTCAGGATTGTAATGAAATACCTTTATTTGACGTAGTTCAGAGAGTCGGTGCGATTATTGTTCAGTCCAGAACGCTTATATGGTAGAAATAATAAAAATAATAATCGAATTACAGACAACTCACAACAATTCACGTGTATTATTTCAATCCTTTATTATTTCCGTACTCAACTTGACTACACACATGAATCATGACGAAGGATAAGGGTTATTAGTTTTCCGAATCACTCTCTCTTCCCCTACAGGAGATCAAAATCAATCTTCTTTTTTTTTAATAATGTCGTTGACAATAAAGCTATTTTTTCCACGCTTGTAGTATATAAATTACAATTAGACATATTGGTACCCACATTTTAAATGCCAACAATTTGGTCGGCATGTAGAAATCAAAAGATTCCACTAGCATACAATGTGCTAACAACTACGAATTATATTTTACGCTATCGGTTTTTCTCACCGTGCTCAGTTACTACAAGACTGCTGTAATTACGACAACGTTAGACACCAAGAAGAATAGACAGACACTCAGATACTCACGTAAAGGGCCTGCAGATTACATTCAATATAAAAAAGTGTCGCACGAAAAGTGTACATTAGAAAAGCACTACGACAATTGAAATTACATAGACCTTCCTAGTTTCAACTCCGTGAGTCAGGCCAATGCCCATCAGTAACAACACATTCACCATTTAGTAGCTTTAGTATGTACAATGATTAGGCATGAGCAGATCTTTGTATGATAAGTTATCATTTAGCAACAACAACATTTTGTCCGAAAAACTTACGTCTCACATCCGCAGTTACAGTATAACTTTTATCATTATCATCATCATCACCCACATAATAAATTAGCAGTCCAAAGTGACCAGTATTTTTTTCATTTTTTTAAGCTTCAAAATCTAATAATAGCTCAGATCACACAATAAAATGGGATTCGGGTACATGAGACACGATAAATATGCTAGATATGAACATACAGATTTAAAGAATGGAGATTTCCAGCCTCAACAAATAGAAATCACAGACAGAGAGAGAGAGAGGAATAATGAAAATGCATCATAAATGCTTTTTTCAGCCATATAAATTAAAAGCACAAAAATTATTGAGATACTTTTGGTTATGCAGTCTGATTAAATTCTTGAGGGCCAAAAAATAATAATTTCACTGAGTAGCCTAAGCATTGTAGGGGGAAAGGAATATGGTATTGGAGATTACAACATCTTGGATGTGACGGTAGTGGCAACAAGGGCTGTGATGGATGCCCAAATGAGATATTCCGGACGGTAGGGCAATACAAAATTTCTAATGGAGTCCAAGACCCATTGAATGTTTTCACCTGTGCTTCCTTTCACCTGTACGTCGGGCTCCAAATAACCCAGCTTCTTCATAAAGTCAACTAGAGGAGGATGTTCCACAGAATAGGTTGGCAGAAAGTCTTTCTCTAGCTTCCTCTTCCACCAGTCCTGAGGCTTTTGGTAAAGGCTATCATCAATAAAAATAAATGTTTGTTAGAACATTCCATCCCAACATCTGTAGAGTGTATAAGTATGAAATTAGTATGGAAAGCAGACCTCGTGAATTTATAGCGGTACAAGGATCCTTTGATGTACTTGGGTGCTGGAGTTGGTAGTTTGTCTTTATCGAGCAAATTTCGTACACTTGGTTCTCCTTGCAATAATCGGTAACTGAGAGATACGAGCCATGGAGTGTCATGGTATGTGCTCAGAGCGGCAAACCACATTTGCCAGTCCAATCGAGGTTGATGGGGAACTGCAAATACTTATCATTAGTGTCTGCTACGCTAGGCCGGCGTTATATTCTATCTAGTATCCAATTACTTACTCAAAAATGACGGGGGCGCAGACAGGTTGCCCGGTTTGTACAGGAATTGGTACTCTTCCCACGGTCCCTTCAAATCATTAGCATACTCCAAAATCACTTCCGGGCGTCCACCATCGGTTCCAGTCATTCGTCTGAACAAACCGTAGGATGACGTAAGGTGGTAACGACTTGTTTTAGCATAAGCATCACGTAGCTGCTCCGGTAGAGCTTGATTCGTTTCCTTATGCAATGATGAATAAGGCACCTGAAAAGTTCATTCAAAAGCATTACTATCTAGTATATTGCTAATTGCTGGTTTCTAGCATGCTGTTAGGACTTACTAAGGTGATGGAGAACAGTGCCAAACAAACGAGACCGTAAGACAGCACTGAAAACAACGACTTGACCTTATTGAAACCACCCTTGACATCCAAAACAGAAATAACGATGGAGTGAAGGACCGTTGAGACCAGAGTGAGAAAACCAAGAGCCATGGAGTATGGAACCGCGAGGGATATGAACCAGTTGAACTCAACATTTTTGAAATCTGCAGATACAAAACCATTGAAAAAATTTCAGTTCTTCCTTTTGTATCCGTACGGATGGAACTTACTGATTTTTGACGGAACTTTTCCTCCTTCATATGAGACACTGAAAAACTTTCCAGTGTAGTACAAAGAAAGCCCAATGAGAGTGTAGGAGAAGGTTCGTACAAAGATGCGGCTAAAGGAGATTCCTTCAGGTTTTTTCTCTTCAGTTCCTCGTTTCTCTGTAGTAAATTATAAACCAATAAATCTTTGCAGCTCTATCATCTTCCTGTAGCTGCCAGAGAAATGAAAAACTTACTCAAAAAGTCGCCATCCAACAAGCTGACGCACAGCAAGGTGGTGAGCAGATTGAAGAAGTTGTAGTTTCCACTGAAGATGATACTCAGTTGGAATATTACTTGAAACCAAAAACTGAAAAGCCGCAAATTTGAGAAGGGCGCAAAGAAGGCAAACGGCAGGAGAATTTCAATGTAGTACGTTCCAACTACGCCCAGCTTCAGTATCCATGCGGGTAACTGGTGAACGTAGTAAGCCAAAGGAGTCGGCAAGCACTGGGACTCGAAGTGATAGTTGAGAGCTGAAATATTTTATGAGGAATTAAGAATGTACACCCACACACCAAGTTCCTACTGCAGGATGCATTACGGCTGAGCTTTATACCTGTGAGGCCCCACCATGTCGGACAACCACTGGATAATTTAACCACCCCTGAGGCAAACATGAGCCGGAACAGAAGCCATTTCACCATCCAAACTGTCACCAAGTCACGAGGCTTGCTTTCGAAGGACCCTTTCGTTGGAAACCATGGCGCTGCAAGAATAGCGAGAATTCCGGCCTCCAGCAGAAGAATATCCCTGAAGAAAACCAAACGCATGTACCACAATTTACTCCCTCCTCTACAAGTCAATGCCATCTCTAAAACTCACCATTGGAACCACATGAAGACATTGCCCACATTGTAAATGGAAAAGTACAATATCCACAGAACAGCCAATACCGGAGCAACGCACAAATGAACGCACATCACACTGTCAAAACAAACAACAAAATCTCAAATTACAAATCCCTCACGCACATTTCTAACATCTCATCTTCATCTCAAAAGTTGTACTGACCCCAAAGAGGCGATGGCCGCCCCACTGAGGGCAAAGAGCTCCAATCCTAGCTGACTATTGATGCCAAGGTACTGCGGTGCAAAGCAGAGAAGCGTGAACTTTTCCCTGAAGCAAGCATCAGCAGATCTTTTTTGCAGATTCAGTTCCGCTTTGACCGGTGTCACTCCATTGGTTCCATACAAACCTACACATAATTACAAACCCATAAGAAACTCACATCTCAAAAAAACAGCACATACCCATCAATCAACTCACCTTCAACTTGAAGATAAATGGACAAGAATGCCACAAAGTAAATGAAAGCAATTCCTCGAAGAAATCCATTCCTCACACTATTAATGCTGCTGGCGAAGGGAACATCATCCACAACAGCCACTGTTTTGGCCCCTAATAATTACCATAATTAGTTATACTCTTTACATTTCAAAGGCGCATAATGATAATATTCCTCAAATTATTTACCCTGCACACCTTTGGACCCTTCTTCCTTATTCGGCTTGGTCGTCTTGATATTCACAAGGTTCACCTTCTTGATCTTCTGTTCTTTCGGCATTGTTTGGACTAATTTGATGACAATTTAAAATCGTCAAAAATAGCCGGTTTCACTAACTACAAACTACAAAACAAACACACTACTGACAGGTGACAGATAGTCGCAGTATAGATTTCAGATTCACAACAACACCTTTGATGTTCAATCAGAGTAAACAGCTGTCAAGCTACAGCCTGTTTGAAGAGCCTAGTTAACGTTAATGATAGAATTAAATTGTACATTTAACTGCTGTCAAGACTTGATTGAATCCTCCTACAGTCAGTCAGTCAGTCAGTCAGTCCTTCCCTGTAGGTCCTCCACACGCCACGCACGTACAACTGCCTCACTCACAGTGCTTGCCGATAGGCGGGTAGATCCTTAGTCAGCATTCCACGGATGTCCAGCAAAGCTTCTCCTCACCCTCCAGTTCAACTAAACTCCGCCTGCCCGCCAAATTCCGAGATTTTCCAGTTTACCCCGCGTTCTCCAGACTAACAATACTTTCCGCAATTGTTGAAAAGAAGGAATTTACATGCCAACAAAGAAACTGTTTGATTCTCTCATAATTGTTGCTTTTGCTACAATGGTGAACAATGGGAGTAGACAAGTTTAATCTCGTAAATGTTGAACATCTAAATAATGAGTGAATGCAATAATGTGACGTTTGGAATGGTTTTCAACATGTTGTCTGCTAATGGAGAACCTCGTCCGGGAGCAGTTTGATGGCTCAGAATGAATCTGTTCTGGGTCAAAGTTGTCAAGTTGATAGAGATGCGGACTGTGGAGCAAATGATCTAGGAAGCACATGAGAAATATGCCGTGGGAAACGACCAAGACATTAGATGGATCTTGAGGATGAGGCGAGTCAACTAGTTGGAGGATTTCATCCTGTTGAAAAGATTAGATTGAGATTGTGAAATTTGAAGGATTTTTATTTATTTTATTTATTACCTCAAAGAATTTGGCCGCTCGGGCTTTGGCCTCTTCATATGTTTCGCCATTTGGAGGACCTGGAATTCGGTGGTATTCTTCGGGTTTGAGCTTCAGCTCGGCGATTTGATTTAGAATTGGAGGGTAGTTTACTGGTTTCATTTCCCAGTCACCGTAAGCCTGAAGGGGAGAGATTTTGTTCGGTTGCAGGTATAATATAAACATTCTGCTTTTTTAAAGGAAATTATAGTCAAGATTGGCTTACCCGCTCGCGGAGCAATGGTGAATAGATTACATCAATCGGATTCGTTTTAAGTTCTTCTAGAATTATTTTGGTCGTTTGGACAGCTCGATTCAAATCACTTGAGAAAACTTGTGAGAACTTTTCTTCTGACAAGTGTCGCCCCAGAGCCCTAGACTGCAAGTCAGTTACCACACCAGTCACCAGTGTGAATCAGTAATCACGTTTAGAAATTTTTGGGTAGTGACTTTAGAGTAAGTAATACCATTGCTTCCCCTCTCTCGGTCAAATCTCCTCCGGTTGAGCATTGCATCAGATTGGCCACATTCCCGGTAGTCTCACCACTGCAATAGTAAGAGTTTAACAATTTCTACACACTTTTATTGAGATTGATTTTGGGCTTACTGTCGAACGAATGTGCAGTAGAAAGGCATCTTTCGCATATTGCCCACAATTCCAAGTTACTCCAAGTTTGATTGATGCAAAGAGACTCCAGCCTGTACCTTCAACCTTGAAGTGATTGTATCCACAAACTTACGAGTTAACTAGCAGCTTCTGATCTGGTTCCTTTAGGGACTAATCTAAAGCTATGGCAACAAGTGCCAAAAAATACTATAAGTATTCAATAGGAGATTTCTGGACGTGAGTGTAAATGAGCCTCAGTAAATGTCCCAGACTGCCTTGAGAGCTAACAAAATTCCAGACAATTAATGCGTAAGCATTAAGATATTGATAGTACGGGCTGGGTTAAGAACGACATCAAATTATCATACTTGACCCTTCTTGGATACTGCGATGTAGTTCAGGGATAATGACACCATATTACATGGGCTCTGAATCTATCTGAAGCAGTTATTGGTACTTTCTTTAAAATATAACATGAATATCATCATCAAGGATTACATAGCATAGCTGCAAACATGACATGACTGCGTTTTTTCCTAAAACAAAATGGACGCAACGCTGGGTCAATGTAACTGCTATACCTCTACAACCGCATAGGTGACCACTCGTTCACAGCCCAACCCAATAAAGACAATAATAAAGGCACAACACGAGAAGATGAAATCACCATCAATACTTAAATGCACATTGTATCATCAATGAAGGCTTCGATGTTATGCAATAGAAACGTGGGAAGTGAAGTGCCTTGTGAGATAGCATGTGAAACCGGCTCGTGCTCATGTGATT
>JAQIWI010001898.1:0-14253 GCA_034698825.1 Deuterosminthurus bicinctus
TAAAGCAAACATGTAAAAAATCAAACTGATTGGATACCTGCGTATCCATAGGGCGCGACCAGCACGAAAAATGTCAATGTTCTTTCAATGCTCGTGTGGAACAGACGGTTTTTTCTACTCTTCTCTTACATACTCAACTTTATTGTAATTTTCCTTCGTTTTCCTAACTATGGAGTGTGATAAAAGTCCTTCAGGGACCCCAAAGGACCCTCAAAAGGACCTTAAGGACAAGGCGGAAGCAGCAAAGGATAAGTGAGTGAGATTGGTTTTTTCCATTTGGTAAATGACACTGGGTGATCCTCTCGGGAACGATTTCTTTTGTTCTGTGGGGAAGACATTTTCTCGTTTGGAAGTTAAGTTTTCCTTCTATTATTTCATGTTTGAATCTTTTATTTTAATTAGATCTAAGGACCCAAAGGGTCATGCTTCTAGAAGAAGCAAAGAGGACGAGATCCTCCACAAATTGTCAAAATTATCATCCAAAGTCGCCGCGAGCGACGAGTGGATTCAAAAGCTCTCTGCTCTACCAGAAATTCTAGCCAAACAGGCCGAGCAAATAGAATGTTTAACTGCCGCGAAGCAGGACTATTCCGATTTTGAGCCGTATGAAGAATATCATGAAGATTTTCCGTATGAATATTACGAGGAGTATGAGGCTCCAGATTCAGTCCAACCCTTGTCTACGAAGGACGTTTTCATGTCTTTGCTAAAATCTCAATCGCCTGAGCCAGGTATTGATCATTGTGATTCTTATAACCGTGTAAGAAATGAGTTTGCTGTAACGAACAATGTTTCTGTCTCGTTTTTTATGGTATCAGAGAGTACCAACAAAGAAACTCTTGAGGTTCAGTCCGATCTTTCTCAAAGTGATGAAAATTCCGCCCTCAATATTCTACTGAAACATGCTCCACCTGAAACGTATGGGTCTGCTCTTGATGTCGGTGTTGCGAACGTCTTTAAGGAGCTCATGGAACGTCCAATGGACAAGAAAGTTTTAGAACAACTCAAAGAGGATCACAAAGCTCCAGACAACTGTCGCATTTTGGGAGCTCCAAGAGTCAACAAAGAGATATGGGCTAATTTAGACAAGACTGCCATGAGTTCTGATTGGGATCTAAGAGGTCAGCAAGAGATTGTCGGGATTATTCTAACATCCCTGGCCAAGACAGTTCAGTTCGTCAATGTAACACTCAAGAAAGATGACAACTCTGGGAAGTTGATGAATTTCCTTACTGAAGCCATATCGGCTGCGTCCTACTTGTCCAAGGACATGACTCTAAAACGTCGGGCAGCAATCAAACGCCACTTACCTCGAGACGTTGCCGCACTCTGCAACTCAGACATGAAGACGACTGAGCTATTGTTCGGAGACAACTTTGCTGAGCTGCTGAAGGCTTCAAGAGCTGCTATGAGTTTGACTCGCCCCTATCGAGGCCGTGGATCGTACCGCATGCACCCTTATACTCCTGGTCGAGGACGGGGAAAACCGGGTACATCTAGTCACTTCTCTGCTTCAAGTGAGCCCACTTTAAACTCCAGCAGGCCATCTCATTTTTACCGGGGAACTCGAGGTGGCCGCGGTCGTCCATACAACCACAACAATTTCCACAAGAGCTATCCAAACTCGACTCAGCAGCACAACAACCAAGCCTAAAAGTAATTCCGTTAGGTGGTAAATTACAACATTTTATTAACGAATGGTCTAGTTTGACATCCGATCCCTTCATTTTAGAAATTGTTTCTGGTTTCAAAATTCCCTTTTTTGCAAAACCTGTACAAGCTAGGGAGCCTCCTAGTCGAAAATTTCCAAAGTCCACTGAGTCGGCCATCGACGAGCTATTGCAAACGTACCGGGAGTTAGCCGCTATTTCTGTTTCAACATATGAACCTGGTCAGTTCATTTCAACCATTTTTCCTGTTCCAAAGTCTGATGGTGGCCTTCGCTTGATTTTCAACTTGGCCCCTTTAAATTTATTTCTCCAAGCTCCACACTATAAAATGGAAGATTACCGCTCCGTCAGATCACTCGTTACTAATAATTGCTTCATGGCAAAAATCGACCTATCAAGCGCGTATTTTCATGTCAGTATCAAACAAAGTGACCGGAAGTATCTCAAATTCAGGTGGAAGGGACTACTTTATCAGTTTGACACTTTACCATTTGGACTTTCAATCGCGCCATGGGTTTTTACTAAGTTATTGCGGCCTGTCATGACAATCCTTAGACAGCAGGGTTTTGTCAATTGCATTTACCTTGATGATTTATGGCTTTATGGAGAATCAGTATCCGATTGTCGTAGAAATGTCAAAGTAACGATAGATTTGCTGGAAAGGATTGGTTTTACCATTAACTATGACAAGAGTATTTTGACTCCTGCACAAAAGATTGAATATTTGGGCTACATTTTTGATTCCGTACTTTTCCAATTATCTTTGCCTGCTAAGAAAGTCCACAAGATTCAAGATCTGTGTACAAGTGCTCTTAGTTGGGAATCGATAGAGATTCGACAAGTTGCAATTCTTTTAGGTACTTTAGTTGCGGCAGCACCGGCTGTTACTTACGGTATGTTGTATACCAGGCAGTTATCCCTAGAAGTAAATGACGCATTAAACAACAATGACAGAGATTATGAAGCCCAAATGTCTCTTTCAAATAGTTCACGTGAAGACATACGATGGTGGCAGAGTGCAGTGACTTGTAGTGGACAAACAATACGGTTTGACAATTATGACATGACGATCTTTACGGATAGTAGCTCCTTCGCTTGGGGTGCAAGCACGGGAGACAAGAGAATAAGTGGTCATTGGACTTGTTCGGAAAAGTTGCTACACATTAACATTCTGGAACTTAAAGCAGTTCTCTATGCCCTTCAGTCTTTTGCGTCTCAACAAGCTAATATTTCTATTCTGTTAAGAGTTGATAACCAAGTCGCTATTGCTTACGTAAACAAGTTGGGGGGTTGTCACTGTCAACAACTTTTAAACTTAGCTCGACAAATCTGGAGATGGGCAGAATCCCGAAAGATTTGGTTGTATGCGTCTTACATTTCTAGTGTCGATAATTTCGTGGCTGACGAGGAATCTCGTAGGAAAATAGTCTCCAACGATTGGATATTAGGGCAAGCCTTTTATGAACAAATAACCCGAAAATTCGGACAGCCACATGTGGACCTTTTTGCTACTCATGTTTCTTCAAAGTGTGACCGTTTTTTCAGTTGGAAACCGTCTCCAGGGGCGGAGGCTATTGACGCGTTTACAGTTAATTGGCAAGGGTTAAAATTTTACAGCTTCCCCCCGTTTGCACTAGTGTCGCGAATGATAAGAAAAATATGCCAAGACAATGCCCACGGTATTGTCGTAGTACCGTTCTGGCCCGGCCAGTCCTGGTACCCCAAGTTTGTCAAACTATGCCATTCTAACTTTATTGTTTTGGGGCCAAGCTATGAGTTACTGAAATGCCCATATACAAATAGCCCTCATCCCTTGTTCAACAAGTTACAACTGGCTGCGGCCCTAGTGTAGTTTCCCTTTGGAATCATCTCAATATTGATCAAGAAATCGTGGAATTTATCATGAAATCATGTTCGGATAGTACTTGGAGGAATTATTCTGTTTACTTTAACAAATGGATTCTCTACTGTAAAAAGTCTAATGTTCAAATTGTAGATATAAGTGTTGTTCTAAGCTTCCTGTACTTCTTATATAAAGATTGTAATCTAGGTTACAGTGCAATCAACACTGCCCGATCAGCCCTCTCGATAATTTTGCCTAAGGTTGATGGCATGCAGATTGGCTCACATCCTTTAGTTACACGAATGCTCAGGGCAGTATCCCGAACCAAACCTCCAGCGGCTCGGTATGAGACGATTTGGGATGCAACTATGGTTCTTGACTTGTTTAAAACTTGGCCCGACAACTCTGATCTCTCTTTAAAACAGCTGACTTTAAAAACTGTGGCTTTACTAGCCTTATGTTCAGGTCATCGTATTCAAACCTTAACTGCAATCTCAAGGAAAAATATAATTTTCTCTGCTCACGTTGAAATTCGTATTACAGCTCAATTAAAAACTTCCGGGCCGGGACGTAAACAGCCGTGTGTCAGGCTACCGCCGTACCCTCACAACTCTAAACTATGCCCTGTTCAGACTTTGAAAGAGTACATAACCCGAACAGATTTAATTCAATCAGGCCAACAATTATTAGTGTCTTTTAACGCCCCTCACAAACCAGTTACAACTCAGACAGTAAGCCGATGGTTAAGGGAGGTTTTGCAGTTGGCTAGTATTGATATCACTCAATTTAAAGGTCAGAGTTTCAGACATGCCAGTACCTCCAAAGCTTTTCAGCAAGGCGTCAGTATGGACGTCATTTACAACACAGCGGGCTGGTCGGCAGGGTCGTCGGTATTTGCACGACATTATAACCGTCCGATTGATAATCGGGATAGTTTTGCCTTATCAGTTCTACAATAAATATCTTTAATCACACTCGCATTGCATTATGATACACGCTTTAAACAGCTACATTCAGTTATCTCTCACCTCGTAAGATGGAATAAATAGAAATAAAATTGATGATTGGACGAGCCTCGCGAAGCGAGGCGAAGTCCGATCGTAATTTTATGAATATTTATGGAATACTGGAGAGGTGAGACCCTCCCAGTTCCCACCCATGGACAGAAGTGTATCATAATGGCTTTGAACTTTTTTGACATTTTTCGTGCTGGTCGCGCCCTATGGATACGCAGGTATCCAATCAGTTTGATTTTTTACATGTTTGCTTTAAAAACAATGCCGTCTGTTCCGTCAAGCGGAAACGAACTACATTCAGTTATCTCTCACCTCTCCAGTATTCCATAAATATTCATAAAATTACGATCGGACTTCGCCTCGCTTCGCGAGGCTCGTCCAATCATCAATTATTAGTTATTTGAATACAGTCGCTTTAACATTGCTATAGTATTGAAATAATGTACAAGGTGTACAAATAATAGTAGTTCGCAGGATACAAAGCTAAGACCGATTTAGTAAACAAACTTGATTTATTGGTTCGCACTCGCACTGAAGCAATGTTGTCGCACTTTAAACCATTCTTCCATTAAAGAATCATATCTAAAATTTCTGAGAAATCATTACACTAAAACATCATGGACTCCAAACACTTGATCTCTTCACTGGTATAAAAAACATTGCATTGTCAGTTCTATAAATATTTCACCCTGCTGTAGTGTAATAAGTACACATCTTCGACTGTTTATGTCTCTTCACAGTTCACGTACTACAGTCGTATCATCGTTACGCTAAAGTACTTGCTTGAAATCAAGATGAAATTCGTCTTAATTTTCACGGTTGTGGTTGCAGCCTTGACCATCATGGTTAACGTAATAAATAATGTTCTTTTAATGGAATTTGTTGAAGCCCATTTGCAACAATGGTCTAACTGATTTTATTCCAAATTCACAGGGTCAAGAACTACAAATAAAGGGCAAATATATTGTTACTGGTAAATCTCGTACGAGAAGATTCTTGTAATCCAGAGGGTGTAGAAGTCTTAGTTAAAACTGCCTTCCCAGTTCTTCAAATGGCGCTGCAAATTCTCAGCCAACAAAATTTAATTTCCAAAGAATTTTTCAACTAGATTCCGAAAATGTAATTCGGGAGTTCTAGTATAATATTTATCACAATTTGTAACTTTTGTAGTAACCAGCCTATAATATTATTTTCCATTGTCAACCGTGACATGCTGTAATGCATAAAATGAATGTAGTATTCTAACTCATACAACCTCCAACTTATTGGTAATGATCATTAACAAATTAACAAGCATTCCAGCGTTGGGCTAGTTACAAAGTGTTGCATTGAGAATTGAGACGTAGTCCTTGTATGTGGCTGTAATAACGACGCTATAGCGCTCCAGAATCACAAGAAATTTCACAATCCTTTGTTCAGACCCTTCCAGTGTCCGTTGTGAGACCATTGTTAATACTTTTTGTGCACTTTTGGCACCTTTTTATGTACAACTGAATTCAACGAAAATGTTAAGTTCAAATTATTCTATGGAATCAAGTCACACGACGAACTTCTTGCATAATGGATTGGACATGATCCCACCAACGAAATTCTTATTCGGCGTATTGTGCATCATCAATTCCAACTGTTTGAATTCAAACGATTAATGAATGACAAATCTAACCGGTTCCTGAAACAAACAAAAACATATTCAGTTCACGCTAATGACTATTGGGTCACGATAAGCTTATCAAGAGGTAAAGCAGGTGATCGATGGCGCTTGGATTTGTCCAAAACGGCCTCTTTACTGTATACTTTAAAGTCACACAGCGTGCAAGAAAATCCAATTGAATCTGCCAGCTCCATTTGGCCCATGGAGCTCGAAATGTTCTCATTTCTTTTTTCGTTGACGATCATGGGGTTGCTAATGTACTTGCTGTGTTTGTATGTAAAGTATTGTTACGACTGGTGCAAGCGTGAATGGAAGGTGTAATACCGCGGTGTGATTACCGCGGATTTCTCGCGGTATCACAATTAAACTTGGAATAATTCCAGCACTAAAGCACAAACTCAGAGAGATCTCCCGCAAGTCCTTTGTCGTTTTTCTTCGCCATATTTCAATGGAAACAAACGAGTCATTAACAAATGCTTCTACAGTGCCCCACATTTCTGAAGGACTGCTATTTTCAAGCAGCTGACTGCAAGCAGTTTCAAATAAATTTTTGAATTGTTTTAATACAGCATTTTCCCCCAAAATTGTGCGTAGGACACTTACATTACTGTCCTACCCGGGCATTTTTGTGGGTAGGACAATGTCCCACCTGACCCACCCGGTTCCGGCGCCACTGGTTTGAACTATAGAAACGGCACGAAGTTAAAACCGTGCATAGTTGGTCATCGATCCACGTCCCTTGGGTTTTTGGCACTTCTTTAATTAATTCCACCATCTCAAATACGATCAAAACTGCATATGTTTAATATTGTGAAGCTGGTTATTGTTGTTCACGAGCGTCGTTCAATTTCTTTTCAATTTCTTAAGTATTTTCCAGCATGCTCGCAGTTGTCCACAAGCGTTGTGCAGTTATATGTACAGGGTGGGCCAGAGAAGACTTGACACTCTCGAACTTGAATAACTTTTGAAGTTTTAAAGCTATCGGAATGTTGGTTACCAATTCTGAAACTAGAATCTTGGGGTAATTTTTTGACCTAGTCCCCATTAAAATCCGTCGACAATTGGCTGAGAAATTAAATTTTGAAAAAAAACTTGGGTTTTAACATGGGCTCTTATGGGACTGTTTTTAGACTTTGAACGCCCATATCTCCGTAAATAATGATCGCAGAGATATGTGAAGCACATTGTTCGAAAGCTGAGAGCTCAGAGAATTTTTCTGTGCCTTTCAAAGGTGACCTCAAGAGGGAACCTTAAATTTTCAAAAACCTACCAGGATTTAATTTCTCAGCCAATTGTCGACGGATTTTACTGGGAACTAGGTCAAAAAATTACCCCAAGATTCTAGTTTCAGAATTGGTAACCAACATGCTGATAGCTTCAAAACTTCAAAAGTTATTCAAGTTCAAAAGTGTCAAGTCTTCTCTGGCCCACCCGGTATTTAGTTATCCAGTCTTATTGTCGATCATATTCGTAATTGCTGTTATATTGTCCAGCATGTTTTCAATTGCTAAGTTTTACCCACCTGACACGTGACCCAAATTTCTCACGTGATTCCCCCCCCCCCCAAGAGGAGTAAATGTCCAGGTGCAAGTGACCATGTTACCCATCTGACTCACGTGATTGTTATTTACACCCTTCCTCTAGTCAAACTTGTTCGACTTTGTTAGACTTATCTGTATGTGGATGTTTGACAAAGCGCAGAGTGAGTAAGTCATATGAGAGAACACGAAGTGGGAGGCTGGCTCACTCATAATTTAGAGTCAAATTAAAGCCAATAGCGAGCCACACTCACTGTCACATCGTGCTCAATGTGAATGCGCTCGCTTGAGAATTTCTTTTTTAAACGGCCAACCAAAAGTTACGGAGGAACCCAGGAATCTAACCCAGAGCTTGTGATGTCATGTCACGCGCTGGTTCCAACCGGACCACCGGTCCCTCTTAGTTGGCCGTGTAATTTAGATCTGATTGTGTGATGCGCGGTGGGATCACACCATGGGATCACTGCCAATGATTCAGTTCTATTTTGACCGTCGGGCAGGAAGTTTAAAGTTAACTATTGTCTCAAATCAATTTGCGGATGGCATTTTCGACTTCTACCCGGTTAATTTGGAGGCGACTTTCGCCTGGCCGATCCAGCAGCCACCGACGTCAGGACCAGAAACCGACGAAGAGCTTGAGATTTGTCTGGTGGACTTTCTTACAAAAGGAGCGCTGATCGTCGATGTTGTTACTGAATTTGGTGGCTCTCATGAATACCGTACGTACTGATTGTATATTTTATCCTCTTCCACATAAAAAGTCTAAAATGTGTGTTGCCTTTGAACCATGCAGGTCACTTGAAATCACGCTTGCTGCTTGTCATCACGCAAATCCAGGGCTACGTGCTCGATCTGGATCGCTTCAGTAGCGAAAAAATTATAGAAATATTCAGCGGGGTCGAAAAAAACATCATCATGCCCAATTTTATTGTGACCATTAACCTGCTGCGAGACCGTCGAGTATTTGTGAAGTACCTCACACTGATGACTTTCTTCAACCCGCCGTCGCTTGTATGCCGAAAGTGTGACGAGGACCACGGACTTGGCAGAATATTATTACAATAGTCAACTGGCATCAGTCAATGACTATTCTTACACTCCCGAACTTAAGATGGCCAATAGTCTACGGGTTCTCCGCATCATCTTCGATAATGAAGAAATCCGTGTTATGGTATGACATGTAATTTTTTGCATTAGTATTTCAGAAATAATTACAATTTAATTCCATTTAGAAAGCATTCAGTTATCCAGCGATTCGTGAAGCTATCGTCAGCAATATCGCCATGAACATGGCAGCAACAACATTCCCTCATATCATTTCTGCCAAGCCCGAAACAAATGCAGTGCAGACTGCGGATGCTGCTGGAGAAATGGAGCCACCTCAACGAAATTTCATCGCGAAGGCAACCTTCGTCCTTGCCATCATTGCTGCAACCGACCCGCAAGTTGACATAACTGGGATGGCGAGCCAGATTGGCGGCTTTTTCGAGTTCCATGGAGCCCAACATGTCAAGCCGGGCAGGTGACTTTTTGGTTGAGAAAAACCTCAGCAAACATCCAGTGTTATCGCTCATGACATGACACCACACATCATTAGCCAGCTTGTCGTGGATAATGTTCCAACATTTCCGGAAGAGGCCTGTATCGCAATGTGGTGCTTATCATAGTGTGTTGCAACTGACTGGATGAAGCAATCCTGTTACTTATTACGAAAGTCTCCCCGACAACTGAAGTCTCTCGTGAAACCCTACCTGCTCAATAATAAGCGCTGCCCTGTCGGACCACACCCAAGAACCTCTGGTAATATCATTTGTCGTTGAAATTTTTTTTTATCACAGCTATAAAGTCTAGTCAGCCCATCACACGGCATTTCATCTCATTTGGCACACTACAGTACAGTACGAGTTGACATACTTAATGATACCCATGATAGAAGTTCTTTGAATTAATTAATCACTCCTGAAATATAATGACATGTATTCCTTTTGTTGAACAAACAAAATTAATAAATCACGGTTCCATTATTCTATTTAAATATTTGTCCCTGAAAAAAATGTTGATGCCGCATATCCACTAAAGACTGAAGTTGACATAAAATCAGGGTTTTCAGTGACAGTATGAGACAATGTCTTCACGCCCCCCCCCCACTTTTTCTGCCAGCAGTACTGTCGGAGCCCTACGCAGTTGAAACGTTTTGGTGCTATTAATTGCGTCTACTCTACCACGTCCCCACTGCTGCGTCACTGCCCATTTCATTTTACTGTTGGTAGCTTCTGCTTTGGAAAATATAAAACGGCTGGTGGTGATCACAAATCATTTCAAGCTGGGATTTACCGCATCATATTTTGTTAAGATTTGTAAAAAGTTATTTTTCAAGGAATTCCTGATTCCGTGTTATCCATTCCCGTTGTCCGGGATACTGGATCCACATTTATCCGGAGAGTCCCGAATCCATTTCGAGAAAACATCTTCGATTTATACCCGGAGGACTTGCGTTTTATTTTGCACTGGCCACTTCGAGTTATACCTACGACCAACCTGCAGACAGTTGCTGAGCTGGACACGTGCTTGGTGGATATGCTCATAACACGAGAGGTCATAATCGATGTGGTTCCAGAATTTGGAGCAACTCATGCTTTTAGTAAGTATCCATGTAATTCGAACCCCTGTTGGATTGTAACCTTGTAGAGCACTTGAAAGCTCGGCTGTTGATCGTCGTGACGAAATTTCATGGGTATGTTGTGGACCTGGATCGATTTACTGTCACGGAGGTTATGGGGATTTTCGATGGCATGCAGAAAAACATTTTCATGCTTAACTTGATCATCAACGTGAACCTCCTGAGGACTCGGGGGTGTTTATCAAGTTTCCACTTATTGACTTCACACTTCTGACTTTTTTCAAATCCTCGACGCCTCGTGAATTGTACGCTGAAAGCATGGCAACATCCATGGACTTAATCCATCGCCATTAATAAACAGATTCTACAGATACTCTTTGCTGTGGACTCCCTCCTTGATATTGTTGGAAAAAATTTGTTAACATCAAAAATTTTGATAGGAACTAATTTTTGTTTTTCCGAAGCAAACACTTCGCTATCGCCATATTCGTGAAGCCCTCCTGAGCAACATCTTTCAAAATATGAGCGCAATAGCCTTCCCCCGTGTTGTCGGCGATGAACCGGTACCAATACCTCACGGGCAAGAAAGTCCTACACCGCAGCTGGAAGTGCATCCTGCTAAAACAAATTTCATCGGGAAGGCGAAATTCACCCTGGGCATCATTGGAGCAACCCAGCCAAAGTTCACATAACGGGTATGTTGGCCCAAAAATACTCTTTTGCCAGGTGCATTCAGCACCGTCTGTCCATCCAGTAGGCACTACCACTCGTGCAAAGCCAGATGAACAAGTACCCCGTGTTGAAGTTTCTCATTACTCACCTGACCAGCCAACTGCTGGCTGAAAATGGTGAAATGTTTGGGGATGAAGTGTGTGACATCTGCAACGCTCATCATAGCGGCATACAACTAAGGGGATGGAGTAATCCAGTCACTTACCTGAGCAGTAGGTGCCCTCTTGCCATCGGAGGTCATGACTACTTCGACACAAATTTGACTTAATAATTTCCTTTAGCTAGCTTTTATTGTCGCCGACATTAAAAGGTACACATTGCTTCCATCCATAATACTGTAGGATAACGAATTTTCGCACGAGGAAATAGGCGAAAGTCGTCCTTGAGCCGTTTGACATCGGCATGACTGTTAAACATCATCCATAGTTTGTCCATTATGAGAGGACCAAGCTTTTCCTGGATGAGTGGTCCCGTGGCGGCGGCGTCGACAATAAAGGAACATCTGGGTGCACCAACTTTGATGATGATGGTGCCTGCGATAAATGAACAAGGTTAATTGATTATTAGGTCAGATTATTACTCATTAATTAAACATGTGGACTTACTGTGATAACTGTCATCGTTCATCATTTCGATGCCCACGGAGACGACAGCAGCGTCAAGGAGATCTGCCAGCATGATGTCAAAATCGGAGCCACTTTGTACTAACTTGGAATGTTGTGCATATTCTTCCCACAACGGCATGGCCATTGGTGCAATGATGTGCTGGCCTCAAGGTGGAAATCAACACCGTTGTTGATAGTCGCTTCAGCGTTATCAATGGAACCAATGGAATAGTTGTATAGTAAATAGTAGCCTCGTCAAAATCCTGTCTCTGTCTTGGGGGGCGGTGGACGACTGTCTCCATGTCCTTCCTTGATTTAATCTCTTCAGAGGACGGCCTCTTCTCTCAGTTTTTCTAAAACCCAGCGAAGGTCTATTCAATTGACGAGGAATTCTCAATGGCGGAGGAACCGCGTTTACTGCTTGACGACCCATGGGAGAGGGTTTAAATCTGCCGGTGTCCCAAGATTTCTGCCTGTGGTCCACCCTCTGGTACACCATCTTCTGAGTTACTGTACAAAGTTTAAAAGTAATAAAACGAGAATAAACGCAACACAAGAATAAAAGAGTATGTCTTCTATCCCCGAGGTCTCTTGTTCTTCTGAGCTGCGTGGAGGCTCACGTAACCGAAGTGAACTGTCAATGAAAGACGGAAAGTTGGTCAATGAGGGAAATCAACTTTGTGTGTTCATACCTTGAAACATACGCTTTTAATATTCTGGTGCTGTACCCAGTTGTCCACATGCAAACAGGTTCACCTCCAAGGAAGCTGACAGTGCCACGTTTACCTAAGTATTTCATTGCTACATTTCAATGTCATGTTCATGCAAAGGATATCATCGTTCGGAGTGTTCACTGAATTTTGCTAACTCACCGACTGTCATGAGAGTACAGCAACAAGTACATCAGCTGTATAGACGTAATGAAAATGTTGTACCATATCCGTCATTATAACAGTAACGATCCCATAGCAATGTAATTCGGGACTTGCCAACACTTCCATAATCCTTTTTAACGGGCTCTCATGAGTGAGCGGTGAAGTTATCCTACCACCAACCGTAATGTATTAGAGAGAATTGAAAGAGAAAGTCACCGTCGACGCTCATTGTAATTTGTAGTCATTGTATCCAGCTAGGGAAGTACTGACACTGATGTACACATGGTGCTGATGTTCAATTCTGATTTATGCTGAATTCCATTCCGAACGATCGGGATAGCCACATCAACATTAGCATGACGAGGTTGTGTGCATTTATGGTTGCATAAATCAGAGACAATAATATTGTCGAAGTGTGAAAAAGGTAGGAGACGGTAGCGTTCGACGAGAGAGAGGTCTGAAGTTTTCTTCAGTACCCCATTGGCATGTCATGAATGAGTATTTCCCTTCAAAGGATGTACTGTGAAAAGCCCCATGGTAACTTAGCAGAAACGCTTCTTCAGTGTCCGAGGGAGCTATTACGATATTGATGAATGATGTAGCATTATTAACAGACAAATCATGATTGACCATAAGCAAATACTACCCATTGAATGTGGAACAACTGCCAGGTTGATTTTTCTGCATTTATGCTTATTCGTTTATCTTGAAATGAAAAGTGAGTCGTTGCCCTCGGAGACTATCATGGAAAATTTCCTAGTGCAAATCAAAGTACACGGTACGTAATTATAGCATCGTTATTATTGAGTCTGTCCTCACGTGTATGTGGTGGGTCTTACGCATTGCAGAAAAACAATGTCAGTTAAACCACATCCTAACGGCACCCTCACACAAAATTTAATAATACTGATGTGGTACATGAGACGTGGAAACAAATGCATCTGTGAATAATGTATGAGGTGGGTAAACAGTAGGCATAAAAATGTGGTAGGGTCCAAAGTTTTTCATCGATTAAAATAAAATTGTAACGTGAGGAGCATAAGCTTTAGAAAGTACGAGTACCTTTGATGTAATGCAGCGCTGTTCATGGACAGGACGGAATTGTTTTCATGACGAGCATTATATAAAATCGGGCTGCTAGTAGGGTAATATGTAGTTCTATCAAGATGTTTGTATCCACTGACGGTGTGTGTATTATAAACGACTAATTATAGCAAATTTTAATTGGAAGTTTTGGCGTTTACAGCACCCCTAACAATAGTTGAGGACCCGCTCCTTTGTTTTTTAAAACTTTTAGCGAGGAACTTAAAGTGACAACGACTGGGGATGTTTTGATTTTGTGGGCGTCGTATGGATGCGTCGAACTGTGCCCAGCCTGAATGAGAGCTAGAAGTAAACCGAAACCAAGTAGGTAGTAGTCTTTGTCCAATGGCAAAGTATTAATTATGTAGGGTGAGGAAAGGGATGACATGAACACCTTCTGGGAAGGTGTTCACACACTTTCCACTGTGCAGTTGTACGAATTGATGCCAAGAGCAGAGAAATAACAGGGTAACCTTTGAACGAAATCCGTCTTTAGTGAAGGTCCACGTTCCGCTTGTACAGAACTAATCAATGTAACTGTACTGAAAATAGTTGGGATGAGCTCAATCAATACGAGACTCGAACCCAAGCAAACTAGACGGGTGGAAATTATGTGTGTG
>JAQIWI010001899.1:0-14247 GCA_034698825.1 Deuterosminthurus bicinctus
CTTACTACTCGCTTTATACTATATGGAATTCCATAGCAGTCCTGTTTGCTAATTCCATAGCAAATTCTTTAGTAGTGCTCTTGATAAATTCTATATGACAGTCAGTGCCGCTGGCTATTTCCGTAGCATTATAGTGCTACTCGTTATAATTCCGTAGCAGCGTTAGTGTCATTCTAATCTGATGCACGAAGAGGCAGGATGTACGACTCGGTCCTTCCTTGTCACAGAGTCACGCTTCCCCGCTGCTGTTTCAATCTCTCTCTCTCTCTCTCCCCTCCCCTTTTATCTGGAGAAATGAGAAGCTGAGCCGGAGCTGAGCTGTGAAAAGATGAGATTTGAATGGAATTGCATTGGTATATGAATTGAGCTCCTTTATAGAAGGAATATATAATGGGGGGAGATACAGTATAGTATGCATGAGGCAGTTGAGGTCTATATAGTTGATATAATGTAAGCCTCTTCCTCTGGATGATGAGGGATTTATTAATGAGGCTTAATGCCTTTTCCGTGTATGTCAAAGACGAGGAGGTGAATATGAGGAAGATGATGCTGATGATGGAAAAATGGCAGCCGTTTATTAGTGTTCGCTCATTCTTATGGTATATGGTCGTGCAATGTGGAGGAGGAAGAAGCGGCTTAAACCGGCAAAGGAAAATGGCAATGATTTTCGTCATCTTTATGTATATACATATTATATATATATAGTTGAGGTTTTTATTATGCATGTCGGTCTAACTAGGACATTAGCAAGCTCCAGTTTTCCAGAGCGTGGAGATGGAGAAGAAGAGGGCTTGTTCTATGCCATGTTATGGCAACAGCTCACGGAAGTTGACATGATGGTGGGCTAATTAATGAGTTTTTCTCCTAAGTCCGTCGGCTTAAAACTGGATAAGGTATGACTCTGGAAGGATTAACGCTGTAGTATTTATGTCCTCTGGAGTATTACATTCGTTTGCGTGAGAAAGACACCTGATTTAAATTAGGCTACCAGTTGTGTGTGGTTTGAATTAGCTTCAACTTTTAGTGTCTACAGTTTACATGCTGGAGAATCAGTTGGACTCACTGCAGCAGGCTTTTATATGTGGAATGTAATTGATATTTTCATGGAGGTTGCTCCTGAATAGTTTCATGGAGTTTGCTCTTAAATATTTTCATATGGAGTTTGCTGTTAAATATTTTCATGGAGTTTGTTGCTGAATATTTGCATGGAGTTTGCTCCTGAACATTTGCATTAATTTATTATTATCGATGGTAATATTTAAAATCCAGAGGAAATTGCAACTTGCAATGTTCATGTAGCTGTAATGGATTAGATGTCTATATTGTGTTTGTTTATCCAGGAATCGGGTTCGCCTTGGATATTTGCGAATCCTATCTGCCGTCCGTGCCCCTGGGACTGAGTTTGTATTAGTCCAGACAGCTGGAGTGATTACAGTGTGTTTAATATTGTTACTCTGTCAAAGACGAAGAGCGACACATGACGGTGTGTGTAATCCTAGTAAATATTTATGAAATAATATGGAGGCAATGGAGGAGGAGGAGAGCGTATGTAGTAGAACTATATAACTATGCAGCACATGACAAAGGTTAATGTTGTTTGAAACTGTTTTAACCTTCAAGACGTATAGTGATGATGACTGAGACTGTTGGGATAATATGTGCTGTGGAAATGGGAGTATGATTTTGAAGATGAGCAGCGGAATAGGAGTTATGGCCTCGCATAATTATTATTATACTTCCAGAGTTTAATAGGTCTTTTGGAGATTTGAAGGCGAGAGGAGGAGGATGATGATGATGATGGAATATATGTGGAGAGAGGATGTGTGGAGGAGGCTTCATGTGTGTGAAATCTGATGGAGGCTAGTTTTATGTATGTGCGAAATCTATAGTCATTAATTCCATGTTTATTTTTGGGCGTTAAAAGCATGAATAGGAAAAATGTACAACTGGACTAACTTGGTCAGTTCTCACGCCTGATTTGACGTCAAGTTGACTTGAGTATGTATGGGTGCGGGGAGGACCTTGTAGTGCGGTTTTGAACGCATCTGGGTATGTGTGCTGTGTGTGCATGTCACTTTGTGAGTGTAACTTAACTTGGTTAGTACTTCGTGTGCGTGTTTGTTGCACGTGCTGCGCATGTAATGGCAATGGGAGCTTATCAGAAGTGTCCTAATGACAGGGAAATTGATGACGAGAGAGAAAGGGATATGTAAATAGGGCTTGTAAGATTTATTATGTCGCAAAAGCCTTCCTTTGAAGTTCCCTGACATGCTTTCAATGCCTCATTTGATCCTCATAATATTAATACAAGAAGACTATCCTGCCTGCTTTGCTTTGCTTTGCTTTAAAGCTTATATGCTCAGTCTTTGGCACTGACTGATGATGTTGACAGTAAGTGTGCTGTGGTTTGGACAAAGTATTCAATTTGCATTGAGTGAGTGAGTGAGTTCAACTTTGTATCAGGATGCGTTGCCGTCCCGAAGATGTGACTGTTATTCTAGACGGGTAAGTCAGATCCTGAGGTATTATCACTTGTGCAAGCTATATGGCTGGCTGTAGGTGGTGAAATGAAGATAAATTCAAAGGGATTTGTTGTCGTCCCATTCCAAGTATAGTTGTTAGTGGTGTGGTATCAATTGGAAATGGTTTACACTTGTCTGCATTGTACAGCTCTTACGTATGAAGGAGCAGTGTGTATGTGTGTCGGTGTGTGTCTGTAATCGAGCTGGAGATATTAGATCGATGCGAATTTATTATTGTTGTCTGGACTAATTCAGCCAGCCATGAACTGGTTCCTCATATCGATCCTCCTCGATCCATCTTCTTAAGCTGTCAGAATTTCAAAACGCTTCTCCTGCCCCTGTAATCGTTTTCGTAATAGCTGCGGCAACAATTCTTATCCGTTTAAAGGTAATAATAATAATAACGTGACAAAGTGATTAGTTGCGTGTTCCTTTGATGTCCTTTGTTGTTGCAGTCTTCATGCTCAGTATATAGCTTCCACTTCCACTCACTCGCAACTGTAATTTAATTGCAGTGAGTGAGTGAGTGACTGTTGGTGATAGCCGCCATATGGTTCAAGTGCTGTCCGCCTCTCCGGTCAGATTACTTTTTCAGCGGTCAGGTATAGTGCCTTGTTAATCTCAGGGATTCTACACTTACACTCAAGTTAAAGTGAAAGGGTGAAGGGCTAGCAGCTCGTCTTCTTCTTCTTCTTCTTCTTCTTCTTGGAAGAAGTTGTTGAATGAGTTCATCTGTTTCTCTGTATTCTTGCTGTTGTAACTGTGGGATACAGAAGTTTTGGATTGACTCGTCCGTATAGGGGAGATTCAACTTGTTTTATCTATAGAGGAGTTAGTTGCGAATTGCCTAGGCCTGCGAATTGACGGTCCCGGGAAGAAAGTCAGCGTGTGTCAGCTGCTACCAGGGAGTATTGTGGTCGATGGATGTATGGATGGACAGATATTTGTGGGCTGACTGAGAAGAATGACTGACAGGGTCAGTCATTCTTCTGTAACGTTGCGTATATATACTAAATTTCGGTCGATGGCGTCATCACAGACGACGATGACTGTTACGGCATGCCGTCATGCACTGCATGGGATCTAAGACAAAGTTTCTCCTTTGTGGGTCAATAAAATGGTAGCAAGTTTCATGTCATGCCGTCGTCGACGACGGTCTTGCTGACTTTTCTGCTAAGTGAGTGACTTTGAGTGAGCTATGCGGGTCTCAGGTGTAATAGGGCTTTTTCCCTTGTCTCCGCCCGCATTGCCTGGCTGGAAATTTCTATATGTGAGTGCTTGTGTCTGTGCTTTGTGTATATACGTGTGTTATTTGTACAACGGTGGAGGTATATTTGACGTATGAGAGGTGCCGGGACGTTATTTTTGGGGGAAGAATGACGAATGAGGATGGATCATGTGAGTTGTGGCTGGTTAAGCTGATGAAACTTTGCTACATATATGGTTGTATGTACGTCTATACATATAAGATTCTATATAGAATGATAGTTCCCTTTAAGGAATCTAATGGATTTGCTACGTAGTGAGTGAGGAATTGTTAGAGTGGCGAGCATACCTGCAGAGTATTTATTGAGGTAATGCTACTGCTCTCCTGCTAAGGTGAATAATGAATGTTATGGTCGGACGGAAGGAAGGAGAGGAATGATGATGATGATCCGATCGATTGGATTGAGAACGTTAAAGAAATAAAGGTCTAGCTCCTAAGTGTCTGTAGGACTTGTACAAATATAACAGTATTGGACTGACTGACTGAGGAAAACAAGATTGAGCTTCTGGTATTATGTGTAGTGAGTGGTGTACTATGTGTTCTGGAGACGTTATTGACTGTTAATATTTATCTGTTGGGATGTATTTCTCTCTGCCCAGCCGAGGCTATATGCTACTACTTGAGAAGCTATACATTCTGTCTGCCCCTGCGTGTGGAAATGAAGATGAAATTATTGGATTGGAATGATGATGAAGAAGAAAAAAAAGCAAATAGATCCTTGTGTTCTTCATGAACTGTAATATAAAACTATAGGACTTATGAGCGATAAGGAATACTTTTGCTCCTGGTGACGTATAGAATGTGTTATGTTTGTGTGTGTATGTTTTATTACGTTAGCTGAGCATTGTATGGAATTCTCTACGTACGTTAACTTGTGTGTGAGCAGATGGTGCTATCATCATATGGACTGTTCTTTGGACCAACTTCTTCTTCTTTTTAGAATCTTCTCAATCACACTGAGTGCTGTCTGTGTATATAGATGAAGAAGAAGAAGAAGAAGGGCAAGGAGTATGGAGTCCTGGCCCAGATGTCATCACATTGAGAAAGATAGTCGTCGTGTAGTGGAGAGCGGGGGAAAACTACATGGAAGTATCTTAGACATTTGATAGCTATACTATATACTCAACTCACAGAAGACTGTCACAATATGCCTCCTGGCTCATAATCAGATGAGGAGGAGATTTTAAGGGCATGATTTTTTTTCTCTGAAGGATCATTTTCTGGGAAAAGAGACAGACAGACAGAGGGCTGATGATGAGGATTGTGTAATGTTATAGTATAGAAGCTGTAGAAGACTGTCTGTCTGCTAAGTTTTCTGATGGGAAAGGAAAAGGAAGTTATTAACTTTTCCGTCTTCTCCTTTTTTTATTATTAAGATTGAGATGGCTATTTGGTATGGGATTCATTGCTCTTGTAATTGTGTGACATACGGTGTGGCGGTCTTGATAGGAAATGAGGGGAATATTAGTAGGCTAGAAGGACTGTCTGGACTTACATTTTGGACGTGTCGTTATGGGATTGTCTGGGTCTGAAGCGAGTGGTATGAGTTGGTCGCATGTGTGTGTGTGTGTGGATGTGGTGGGAGAAATGTTTGGAGAAAGTGCGCCGTGAATTCCAGCGTGGGTTTTTTTTATGACGAGATTTATGAGGGGTAGCGTGGATACGGTGAGGGAGAATGGCTCTCTGGTCTTTTGTCTGGTGCATATACAACGTATGTGAACATAGTGTGCTTTATGGGATGCATTGAGATGTGCCAGTCAGTAGAAGTTTATTAGAGTTTCTAGGGCGTCGGACTCTTTTTTTGGGTCACTTTGAAGCTCCTATGGAGATGGGAGATTTAAATAAAAATGGAAAGAAAGTTGATTGTAAATTCAAGAGGGAGAAAAAAAATATTTTTATTGGATTAATGGGTCCAATAAAAATGTGAGTTTGTGTGGTTTATGGGATTCTCTTCTCTCATGTTTCATATATGGAAAAATTAGGAGGAAGGGAAGATGGCGGCTGGAGATTGTAGTAGTAGTAATTAATTAATTCATATGTGCACTTAATTAAGTAAAGTAGGGCGTAGGGACGGCGACTGGCTAGAGTGGAAGTAAGAGAACACGAGCAAGGTTGTTGTACATACTACACGCAGTATACTTTTTTACTGTATAAATTGCGTGGAATTTTTTTATAAGGATATGTGAGAGCTATATACGTGGATGAGTGAGTTAGTGAGTGACTGAAGAGTAATGACTTGAATTCCTATCTTGTTTTTCTATTTTCCAGACTCATGGATAATCGACCACGCTACCGGGTTCCGGATGAGTTGCGGGAGACGCTACTGGACTTCACTATCGCATATTTATTGGAACGGCCGAACAACTTGGCAGAGTTTGGACTTCAGTTCTTCCAGCGACTGAAACGGGAGAGGGATGGCGGGAGTAGTGGAGCTCCTCCGGCCTCTGCTCGCCCCGCAGCCGGAGCCGGAGCTGTGAATGGAGAGCCTGCGGATGAACTTGAAGGTAGGCAATTGATTTTGGACTATGAAGTCACCCAGTGGCTCCTTGAATTTTCCATCAAGTACATCCTTACTGACCCTCCGGACGTGGTCGCCTTTGGCATTGAATACTGCGAGGGGAAACTTCCACCTCCTCCTACAGCTTAAGTATGAATGAATAACCTTTAACCTGCGCCTCAAATTTACAAAACAATTTCAAGAAACTTGGACAATTTTAATTCAAGATTTCAATTTAAATTTGGACGATGATGATACTTGACTCCATACGATCTTCATATGAAATTCTTCTTTTAATTTTTGAAATATTTTGAGCGCTTTGATGATGATACATATGGTCCAAGTGCCATATGCGCATATTCTTTAAGTTAAAAATTCACTGGCGCTCAAAATATTTCACCTCCAACTTCAAATTTGCTAGCCCGCGTCGTGGAATTTCGTCATGAACTCAACTTGGATCATCACAACCAGCAGCAACAACAGCAGCAGCCGCCTCCACAACAAAGAAAGCCATCGTAGTGTTAGAAAATAAAGTATGTGACATGGACACATGGAAGAAATAAAAAAAGAAAGCCGTCAGTATCTTTAGCAGCTATTGGCTTTAGTGTAAAATTGACAGTGTAGTATATGGAGAGAGACCTCGGTGCTCCTCTAATGGTCCTTGTACGTGTTGAATTAAAGCCTTGAAAAGTCACTGATGTGTGTGCTTTGATTAGCTCTCACGTGTAATTGGTAATCAAGACGGACAGGACAATCTAATTTTCTACTACTTGGTCCCATCCCTTCTTCCTTCCGCTGTGTAGTAAAACTGATGAAACCTGTATAGGAAAGTATATAGTCTTCATGATGATGACGATGATGATGGTGCTAATTATTTTTATTACAACTTTGTCCTCTCTTCTCTCCTTGTTCCTTCAAGACATTTACTACAGAAGAGAGGAAAGGCTTGAGTTGTAGTATGACTTTTCCCGTCACTAACTGCATCATGACTGACTTGAATTGACTTGAGAATGCTATAGCTAGCTTCCTTGCTCGCGGGCCTTTGTGAATGGTAATTCTTTAAACTTGTTCTCGCTTCGCAAGAAACTGTGGTGTCTGATTGGATTAACCCTTGTGACACTTCCAGCAGCAAGCAAGATAGACAGACAGACGCAAATGGTAATGTTGTAGTAGGAATAGTTATGGATTCTTATCTCCCTCCGAGCCAATCACTCTTGGCGGGGCAGACGACTAAAGGATTAAAATGCAATCTAACATTCTGGACAAGTGATATGTGCGAGAGTTAGTTAGTGTCATGTCGTCGTTGTCGGCGTCTTCGTGACCATTCATTCCATGGGTGACAATCTTTCGTCGGCAATTTCTTTAAGATTAAAGTAAGTCGTAGTAAAGTGTGAGGAATTGGGGGCATTGTCAGCGTGTGTCCATGTCTAAGGAAATCACAACTGTGGTATATGGCTGTATAAAAGTCCAGCAGTATAGAAGCCTGTGGTGCCTGTATAAACTCATGGCGTCTGGGAAAGTTCATGCGGTGTCTGTAGAAGCCCATACTAGTACCCAAAGAAGCCCATAGTGCCTGTAGAAGTCATGGATGTTCTTGGTTTCTTAGTGTTCATTCTAGGGACTACTGTATGTATATGATATGCGTGCATGCCACTCGACAAGAATTGATTCCTTCGGGATTATGTGGAATGAACCACGAGGTTTTTTTTATGTCGGATGTACCAGCTTGAAAAGAATGACGTGAGAGTATTGTTGCTCATGGGATATGAAAGGAGTAGGAGTCTATATAGAGTTTTTACTATATAAAGGTTTGCTGCTTTCCCCTCAAGCAAATGACGTAGATAGTCCTAGTCTTGGTGAAAGTTAAATTTGAAAGGATAAAGACGAGGAAGGAAGAAGAAGCGGAGGACGACGACGACGATGAATGTTATTGGCGGTGGCATAACCACACAAGGCTAATGCTTATACACCATTAGGTCTTGTAAAACGCATTAGTTGCACACACGCTAAGTATAAGTAAGTACATGAAGGGAGGATGTTGCAGGCTCCTTGACTTTCTTCTCCGTCTCCTCCTTCGTCTTGAATCACTTATAGAAGGCTTTTGTTTTCAAGTGAAAGCGAGCAAGTGTATACTATGTGTGCATTATTATTAAAGGAGTGAGACAAGAAGGAGAGCATTTTGCTATTCATCATCAGTTTCTATACGACTACACGGGGATGGGCCTTTCTTTCTCCGCGCGCTCGTGCCTTTTCATAACGAGTCTTACATTAGAGGAGGAGACAGCGGCAAGTAGTAGTAGTCGTAGCAGCAGCAGGAACGGGTATTTTATCACCAGATCTTCCTCTCATGTCAGCCAGTCCATCGTGTTCAGTTGGAAAACAGTGGAGGGTTGATTGGAGTGTGTGATTTGAGCCTGAGCTGTGAAGAGAAGATTGTCCGTGCGGGCACGCGGGCTTGACACGTACAAGATTCCAGTTGTTCTTTGGGCTAGTGTATAGTAGTAGTAGTAGTAGTCAATAGCTAGCTGGTCATGAAGGCATGTGGTTTGATCAATGACTTTTTTTTTTACTCTGAGTCTCCAGAGTGAGAAAATAAAAAGGGGCAGTGAGCCGGAGAATTCATGATTACCTGTGTGCTCTGCTTGCTACTGTTGTGTGTGTGTATGTGTGTGTGTACGAGAAAAAGTGGGAGTGCGGAGAGGGTATGAGACAGATAAGACATGACATTTGATTTGCTCAATGTCTCCTCTTCTTTTTTCTTCGTCTTCTGCTCTTACTGCCTGCCTGCCTTCTTGATAGTCAAACTGATTCCTTTCACTCAACAACGTGTCTCCAGGCGAGGAGCATAGGGAAGAGCTGTAATACTTTGCTGTCGGACTGACTGGTGTGTGGTGCACTGTGTGGTGTTCTATCTGACTGTGTGGTATTCTATCTGACTGACTGAGAGTGGTGTGCTATACTGTCTGACTACTTGGTGTGTTCACAGATTGGCTGGTGTGCTCTCTGACTGCATGGTGTGCTCTCAGGCTATGTGGTGCGTTGTCAGGTTGTGTGGTATGTTCTCAGACTGTGTGGTGTGTTCTCAGACTACGTAGCGTGCTTATACTGACTCGGTGGTGTGTATTCCCCTCAGCCGTGTATTTTACGTTTGGTTAGACTGAGTCGTATCGACAATGTTGCTGCGTTGTTGTTCTTGTTGTTGTAATGTAATAAATTTTCGGCTCACTGTCTGGCCGTGTGTGTGTGTTGTTTCAAGAGAGAAAGAGAGGCAGAGTGACTGACTGTGAAAGGAAGAACATCAATAAATTATTTGACTTGAGGAGAGGTATACAGCTGTAATGTGTCTATACAGTGGGACGGGACGGACCATCTTGTAAAATATGCAATTCTTATTGGGTTGCTTGCATACAGTATAGAAATCTGGAGTACTGTTGTGCAAGGTGAACCTCTTGTACAGAAGGATTTAGAAGAGTGAGAGAGAGAGAGAGCGAGAGTCAGACCTTTTGGACGACAGGATTTCTTCCGTGTGGTGTGTAATATATATGTGGAAGCTCTCGGGACGGATTGGGATTGTGTCCGAATGTGTGTGTAAAGAGGAGGGAGAAGAGATGTGTGTGGAGGAGTGGAGGGGAATTTCGGAAGTAGTGAGAAGAAGAAGAATTGTGAATCGGGTAGTGTAGTGCTGGAGTATCATCATCATCATACACAGACACGGAGAAGCACGCACAGTAATAGTAGTGTGGAAAGGAATCCTTCCTCTTTTGTTGGTTTGTCATGGTGAATATTGAGAAATTGGTGGTGCACGGTTGAGTGTGCGAGTATTATTGAATTGGAAGTAGTAGGATAGTTGTGCGGAGGAAGAAAGGTGGTGACATGTCGGCGGATACTGCCTCTGCCCTTGCTGCTGCTGCTGCTGGTGGGAGTGGAACTAGAAGAGTTATTTTCTACCCGGATGAATCCGACTCGGAAGGTGGATGGTGTTTAAGTGTTTTAGTGTGTTAAAACGTGTGTGAGTGTTATAGCATGCGCGCGCAGGGAGGTTTTTTTCAAATGATTCACAGTGTGGAATAAGCACCTGAGCTTTTTTTAAGGGCTCTTGGTATAATACTACGATGGAGGAGGAGGAGGAATGCGTTTTGTTCTCAGAAGTTCTGTCTATGGGACGACTTTGTATGTGAGTGGTGATAAGGCGATTATGTGTGTGGTAATTTATGTATTGGGAAGAAGCTGTATACGGTACAGTGTGTATGGGAGAGACCTCATGGGATATGATGACAGGAGGAGGATATATGATGACGATCTGTATTGATCCGACTTGAGTCTAATTAGTTCGTGGACCTGGAGGACTACTGTTATGGTGCACCATTAGGACCCACCAGGATACTGGCTGGAGGAAGGAGAGGAGTGTAATTGTATAAGTACACATGAGCTCTTCTGTGCGCACTTGACGGATTAAATGGGAATAGAATCTGACTTGTTCTTGTTCTCAATGCTACTGCTCCTTGCTTGCCATAACGTGCGTTATTATGTTTGATTCTATTCATATGGATTTAAAGGTCAAGAGGGTGTGGTGCCGTATCAATTCTGTATGGTATGAATTCTTCTTGTGAAAGATGAGGGGACTACGATGACGTAGTGAGAATAATATGTATTATGTGTTGTATTTTTGGATGTGTTTTGCGAGTGCAGTTTGCGTGTATAGTTGTAATTTTTTTTATTTATGTGTGCGTGTGAGTTTTGGGCTATTTTTGCCAAAATAGTCTTGAGATTTCCAGGTAGTAATAAACAGTTGGCTTGTTCGGGGTAAAAATAGTTTAGTCCAGGTAGATGACGTCTATCCTCGCTCATCTTGTCCATGCATTACGGTATGAAGGTGGTGATGTGGGAAGCTAACATGTGGATTTATTCCTCCGATTCATTATTATATTTTCTTGGTATGGAATTCTATGGAAAAATGTAGATTCATATGAAACTTTATCATGATCATGTGTCTCTGCTCTCATGAGATTTTCTCTCTCTCTCTCTCCCTTTGTGCTCACGGATTTCTTTTGACCTCACATGGACCGTGCTATGTGTGTGGAAATGATGGATATGCATGCATGGGCTCACTAAGCATAAAGCTTTATGTTCGTTCCACGTTTATGCTGAAGAAATTGGCCGGTGGGACAGAAGGGGGAAATTTGTGTGTGTGTGTGTGTGTGCGGTTACTCCGCACGTCCGTCCGTTTCGCTCTTGCTGGTCATTACCTTTGTGCATTTCTGATGATAAATCCTTTTTGATTTGCCGCTGGGGAGGGATCGGGTATGTTCTATGGTGATGATGGTGGGGAGCGGGTGTACGATATTGCCATGTCTGATGCTTTACGGACTTGGTAGTGAGTCCGTGAGGAAAAAGGCCTGAGGAAGCTGGTGTTCTGTATATATGTGAGAGCTGTGTTAGCATGCTTGCTTGCTAGACCGAACCTAAAGTTGTGGAAGCTTCCGGCCTTATTTCTTTGGGATAGTATGTGTGCGTGTATGATGATGATGACAGAGATGTGTGAGTGTATGTTCGTGTGGGTGTATAATGTAAGTTAGCATGCAAAGCAGGAGGATTGGTTGTGTGTGTGTGTGAAGAATTTCTATCTGTTGGAGAGAGAAATGATGAAGCCTTTTCCACTGAGCTCAGCATTTCCTAGATATTTTATTATTACAATTTTCATACTACTTCCACTATATGTGGGATATTTGACTGACTGGGACGGCGGAGTGGGCCGTTTCCATACAATGATATGGTCCTCTTCTTATTTATACATCTCTACAACTCCGCATATCATCCCAGTTCCCTTATGAATGGCTAACAGTTCACAGGCTTTTGCTGGTAATACTACGAGTCAGTCAGTAGTCAGTACTACCTTAATCAGTGAAGAGTTTTCTTGTGAATAGGAAGGAATATAGTAGCAGCAGGTGGATGCAGTGGGGCCTGTCTCCCCCTGTATTATTATTTGTATATAGAGAGCTTTGAGAAAGGTTAAAGCATACCGGTTTAGTTGCCAAAGCAGCCAAGAGCAACAGGGGGGAATTGTGGTGGTGGTGGATGTGCTGGGGAATTGAAATTTCAGCACATTCTTATCTGTTGACTTAGTCTGCTCAAGTGGGTAATGTTGTCAGGTTGTTGTTTTTGTAGAGGATATGCTGGTGGTGGACAAGAAGAAGACGAAGAAGAGCTGGGCGTGTTGGTATAATATAGTTGTGCATTGGGGACATTTGATAGCTTTTCGTGGGGCTCTATTATAATACTTATACTTGGTACTGGAAATTGAGTGAGTAATCAGAGCGTTATTTGTTTTGCCGCATCTGTGTCTTTCTTCGGCCTTATTGTCTTTTGGAGGAAAAGAACAAGTGATTTTGGCGAAGGAGAGAGAACTGTCGTCTCTGCGAATGTTTCTTCTTGTGTGTAGTGTCTTACTTTACTACTTGGGAGTAATATTATGAGTTTGTGGGGCTGAGAGTGTGTTCTATCTGTACCTACCAACCACTGCTGCGCTGTTGTTATTATTATTGTGAAGGCCGGAGGCCATGCAGGAGGAGTAGTGGCAAGACTGTTTGCTGCTACTGTTTGTGAATCTTGCGAAATCTTGTCCTTTTGTTGTGCATTTATTGTTGTAGGTATATACGGAGTAGAGTTATTGAGTTGATATTATTGTTATTATTATTATGAAATGTCTTCTTGTCTTGCACTGACTGAGTGACTGACTGTGAGGCCACTTTGCCTGGAGTTGTTGCTGTGTATATTACATTGCTCACAAGAGTCCTCATTCCTTTATTAGCATTTGCACTGTGCGGTTGTTGGGGGTTCTGAACTGTGGTTATTGTCGTGCTGTGGATTTTCAAGTGTTTGTGGATTGTTGAAAGAGAGAGAGAGAGAGAGAAATGATCTCGATTCCAAGTGCTCTTTTGAAAGCCGCTGCTGCTTCGAGCACTTCGGCTGAGGATGACATTGACCTTGAAGGTAATCTCAGTTGAGCGTGAAAGTATTATCCCTTCTTAGGTTACCTGTGTGGAAACTGTGGGTGTGTTGTGTGATTACACGCTTGTGCCTTTTTGCATTTCGTGATCCTATATTGGGGCTTGGGATTTTGCGCATGTGCTTTAGTTTGGGTGTAAGTTTGTGTGTGTGTGTATTTTTCAAATGTGTGTTTGCATGTAAGTTTGTGTCGTGTCTTTTTCAAGTGTGTGTTTGTATGTGTAGAGTTTGTAATTATAGATGTATCCGCGGAGTAAGGTAGATCCGGAGGATGTCTGTACCTGTTTTTGGAGAGCGAGAGAGAGAGAGAGAGAGCGCGAGAGCTTGTTCCACGGGCAGCACTTGGCTCCGCTAGGGAATACAAATAAATGCTGGGAGTTGTCAAATAATCGAGTTATAGTCATTTTTCATGTTTGTCTATCTGTAGAAGTGGTTGGGCTGAAGGATTGGAAGAGTTATAAGCAAAGCAAGCAATATAGCAGACTCTGACAGAAATAAATTCCGGATTACTACATGCTGGCTGAATGACTGACTGGCTGCGGGAGAGAGAGAGACAGAGGGCATGGGCCAGAATTGTATACGCTCTCTGCTTCTGTTTTCTTAGCTGTTCTGGCTCGTTAAAAGTGTTACCATGTTATGTTATATGTTATATATTCAGCTGTAACTGTAGGAGCAGGAGACACAGACATGTCTTTAACTTGGTTGGTTATAGTTGCGCTTCTGTATTATTATGCAATGGGTTTGGTAAAGTGAGAAAAGCGAGTTTTTTTTTCCAACGTCGTGTCATTCCATCATGGCACCATGACGTATGAGCTTATATAAAAGCTTTACTTTGGGGTAAAGATAGCCACATGAGATTGTTTGTACACTAATATGTACGAGAGTTGAGTTTTTATTGGCTGATAAACTTGTGTGCATGGTTTATGCAATGCGGGTCAAAGGGTGTGGGAGGAATA
>JAQIWI010001900.1:0-14242 GCA_034698825.1 Deuterosminthurus bicinctus
CGAAGTCTATTGGAAAGTTCAATGTAGAAGCTGCCGACTACTAAACAGGCACACACATACATAAACACGCACACACAGTTCGCATTTATTGTACAGGGAGCGGTGCTGGCTTGTTTCACCACTCATTTAACTAACAGTAAAGTCTAATGTCTTGTAACTAATACGACCACTGTGCCTTGTGCACGGTTTTAACTAAGCCATAAATTAGTACAATCTCTTGGGTCATTAAAGAAGGAGGTCCAGGAGAAGGTCTTGAGCTTGATGTAAACATCCTGTGACGTCAGACCACTTGTCATTCTTATATAGAAGTGACTCACTCACACACAAATCTCCCGTCCTCACAACAACACCCCAACATCATTTCAACAATAAAAGATCTAACAATAGGCTCAACACATACATCCTCTACTTAACCTACATACACGCACTAACCAGTCCCTTTTAAACTCACACCACCCCATCCAGTTTATTAATCAAATTTTTTTCACCTTTGCACAAGAAGAAGGAGAAGTCCAAACCGTAATAATAATCACGATTCCACTCAGGTCTCACATTCTTTTGAATGGAACAACACATAAGACTAGCTGAACACACCCTCCTATATATTCCAGCAGCGGATATTCATGCTTTGAAAAAAAAACCACCACCATCACCTACTATTACTTACTATACTTGCTCTCACTTTATAACTAATGCCCTCATCGCCTCCAAACATTTGCTTGAACTGTGTCTGTGTGGGAGATGAGCCTACATTACTGGAGGGCGCATAAGTAAAAAGATGACAAACTTTCCCACATAGTTTCATCTTCTGAGTAAGCAGCACTTGATCATAATAGAGACCCGTGAGATTTCGTCAGACTCATTCTCACTGAAACAAAGACTACAGAAAATTGCATACAGTGAGTGCAATGTCACTATATGGAATGACTTATCAAGCGGGATAGAAGGGAGCAGAACAACAGCAACAACAACGACCATGAGAAATAGAAACCTTTGGCTTGGAGCAGGAACAGAACAAGTCGTCGTCGACGGCGAAGACGACATGTGTTTCATGACTTGATCATCATCTGGAAGTCACCCAAGTTGAAACGGAATGACTACTGAGTTTCTTAAATACACCACCATCACAACTACACAGGCATGTAGTAGAATATATAAAGAGAGAGAGGATTGAAGGTAGTTCCAATGACAAGTTCCATGGGATTCTTCTTCCTCGCTCTCCTTCTCCATCATGCACCACGTTATGACAGGTCGGACTAACATGCAAGCACTGAAACAAGAGCGCGAGAGAAGAAGAAGAGTTGAAGAAATTGACAAAAAAAGCTCCACATCATCAAGCGTCATCTTCTATTGCTTCTTCTTCCTCCAGACTGACACAACACATGAAGTCCCCTTTGTGCTCAACTTCAACTCTTACGTATAAATGTATACAAATGCATATGTGTAAGCAATTGCCTTTGTAAATAAGACAACATGTTGCTGCGAATTCCCATTCGGAGCAACAGCTGACACTTGAATTCCTTGGGGAAATTGAAAGCCCTTTCTTTTTCACACACGTATAATACTATACGTACCTTAAGCTCACATACGAATATCTCTCTCATAGTGAAGTGAATGCACGAGGTGTGAACTATGATGATGTAGAATTAAATTGCTCCTCCTAAATTAATTTCCTTTGTAGTGAACTGCTAATAAAAAGTGAGAAAATTTGACTAGAGTTGCGTATAATTAAAAAGGACGACCGACAACTGAAATTAAATGCGAAGGATACGAAGAGCATGACTCACCCCCAAGGCGCACTGGAACTTCTCTTGGTCGTAGCGTAGCACACTTTTCACAGTCTCCAACAATTGAAGCATACATTCATCACTTGTCAAATGGCTAAACTTTTTAAAGTTCTGCTGTATTAATTTCCGCAGTGTCTTTTGTTTCACTGAGCCGAGGACAGAGCGCGGAAGGAACTTGTGCAGTCCGATGTCCTTCTCGATGTACTCCAAGTTGCTCTTCTTGTCCAGTGCAATGTGCTGCATGTCTTTGAAGTAGTAGCGCATGGCGAGGCAGCATAACTCCAGGGCAACGTCTTGATTTAGCGATGACGCGTACTCCCGAGACAGATAATCATCTTTTACCTAAACAACAACAGCAAACAACACATCAGTCAGGTCCACCGCTACTGTGCTCACTCACTCATCCTACAGTATACTCTCATAACAATTCACATAGTCATCTTGAATCACAAGCCATTCCCGATTACATTGCAAATACCTCTCCAACCCCGCACTCATCCCCATCCAACACTCATCCCTTCAATGCCCATATGATTAAACAACAACAGCAACACACTCACACTTACATACGTATATAATCGCTCAATCTCCCGCACTGACCGTCAGTGCAGGAAAAAGCAATGGGTAAAATAATCCGCCTCCTCCGCATATGTTTACAAAACCGAGAGAGCTCAACTCACACTTGTATTCTCAGCCCCTTTCTACTACACTCACGGGCCCATAATACACTCACTCACCATGTTTATTTATACAAACCAAAGTCCTAACTCATCTTCAACGTACAGACACACACAGAAAATCAAAGTATACAATACACACACACATAGAAAATCAATGCACATATGCACACAAATAGAAAAAAAATAAGGCCAGTACAGCACTTGTCAAAAGCTTACCTGATCGTAGAGATAGTAGAACGTAACAATGTCTTTCTCATGCAGATCTTTCATGTCGGACACAAAGTAGCGGATCCGAAGTTCATATCTCCATTCCGAGCTCGGGTGTTTCTTCTCATATTTCTCCCGAACCTAGGACAACAGAGAAGAGTACAAGACAAATAAATTCCCATTCCCTTAGCAAGACACCCTTCCATTACCACCGCCATTAGCACCAGCATAGGGATGATGATGATGATGATGATGAATCAACTAAAAAAACCAATGTCTGCTCCTTGTCGCTCTGTCAACAACAGTAAGAATATGAAGAAAAAGCCTCTTTACTTTTTTCTCCCCTTCACCCTCTGCTTCCAATCATCCACTTATACACAAATACACACACACAAGAGTAAAGCACTAACTTCCGTACAATTCAAATCCTTTAACCAATATCATCGCGTCCAAATATCCCTGTCCAGTTCCATAACACTCTCCATAAGCAGCACTATAGCTCATAAATCACCCCAAACTATCATCAACATCATTCTCTTCGTCATATCAGCAGCCATAAGGCTTCCTACATAGAGGATATCCTGTCATCCAAGTCTTTATAATCCAATCAACCCGCTGCTCCTGCACTTCTTCCTATTCAGTGTATGCGGGCACTCGATCCATGAGCAAGAGAAAAGGCCACGTTGCATTCATAGTGATGATGACATGGCTGGATCTGAAGAGCCCTTCAGTTGTCGAGTCCACATACACAGGATTTTATTATTAAATATGAGTGAGTGCAACTTTAAAATAGCTCACTTCCTTTTCAACTCCTCGCTCTTTGTTATCCTAAATGCAACTGATAAAAATAGACAGGCCCACGCAATCAATATACGATGTGTATCAAGGTCCCTATATATGTATCTGCTTGCTGCAATCAATGGAGCTATAGCTTCACTATAAAATCTTTTTCATATGATGTTGCACATCCTCGTTGAAATACGGCTGCTTGGATGCAAAAGTCTAGCAGATTATCAACGGCCCCATATATAACACAAAACACTCTATACCATCATTAAAACTCCATATAATATGATCCATCAAAATTAATCCGTTGAGCCGGCTGCGAAGCAACATTCTTCACACTCTGGACTTGTTCAAAAGTATAATACCTAAAGCTTGTTCAAAAGTAATATCAGAGCTTCATTACCAACTGTGGGCTGAAATGCGTGAGTGTGTATAATAGAAGCGTGCTAATTTAGCAATTCACTTATGACAGGGATGTATATAACGTACGAAAAAAATGAAGGAGTGAGAGTGAGCTGGGACAGACAGCTGTTGGAAAGGCGGCTCACTTTCTCACATGTTCATCGTATAATTGACACGGACATGGCATTGCATTGCGGAGGAAGCCATAATACAGCACGTTGGACTCACTCACTTCTTCATAACGTACTATAATATAAGCTTCCAATCCCGTGTGCGTAGGTGAAAAACCTCAATTAATTCACACACGCAGGGACGGACCATGTGCGTGTTAAGTAGTCTATATACCATACACCTGACGACCGGTTCTACATAATTAACATCAACCTTTACAGTTTCAGAACTAACGCAATGACTCCCACACAATTGTATAGTAGAACATAATAAACAGAGAAGCTAGTATACAGACAGTCGAAGAAGTCTTCTCATAGATATCCAATTACTCTGGTAAAAACACTCGTGTGTGTGTGTGTATATGTGATGCGTCTGGCGGCGGCAATATAGGCTGGACTGGAAAAGATTGTGTGAGAAGACGTGTGGGCTTGCTTACTTGGTAGATGGTCATGTCAGGGTGAAGCCAATAAAGTTCCTTGGTACTGGGATGGTTCAGTCGGAGCGTGAACAAGTGCTGATAGACTCGACTACTTGACTGAGCCAGCCGAGCTGTCAAGACTTGTATTATTCCCTATTTAGCAAACACACGGACACATTAGACACTTTCAAACAGTTGATTATTACAACTTATAAATAGCCTTCACCCGCTCACTCATCCATTTCCCCCACAACTAGTACACATCTCCCGCACTGTCTTCTTCTTCATTTCACATAGTACATGTGCGTCGGGTACACCCAACTTTGTAGTATTATTGATTTCATTCACATAAAACTTCTCCCATCAATTCAATCACAGTCCTTTCTATTACTACTTGACCACAAATTTGTATTCTTCTTCTTCTTCTTTCAATTTCTCCTTCAAAAAAGTTCCAATAAAAACTGTACATATAATTCTGTCTGCTTCAACCTATCTCAAACTTGACTCAACGATTTTAAATCTCAACCCCGCACCACTTCTCATCTAAATAGAATTTTGCCCAATAGAAAATCTATAAGAATTTCAACGCTATACAAGAATGTGAGAGGAGTAGTACACGAAGGATTCTTATAGTAGACAATAAAATGTGAAAAGAAACGGCTGACAAAAGAAACGAGCCAGAACAGCAGAAAGTTTTCCCCTCTCAGCAACCCACCCCTTCATTCCCCCCCCTCTCCTGCCCCTTTGAACACTCAGCTTCTATTCTCATTGTTCTACAAAATCCTGTATAGCTTTTCAAAAAGTCCAACAAGAAGAAGAAGTATATAGAAGAAAGAGGAGGCGGATTTTTAAAAAACTTCACAGTTGAAAGAGAACCACTCCAGCAGCAAGCTCGTTCATGTTTCATTGGCTCGTAATTTACAAGCATGCAGTCAGTGTGAGTGCGAGTCATGAAAAACCGGTAATCATCATATGGGCTGTAACATTACAATCCTTTGGAACAGCAACAACATGACAACAATTGCATGCAAACAATCCCTTGTTTTTTTCTCTCTTTCTCTCCCTCTTTACTTCCTCACTACTGCACTGTGTTGTGTAGGCTGGAGGAGGAACCCCTCCATTTTTCTTGCTATTTTCCTCAGACGTGCCACGAATACTCAAGGCCCTCTTAACTTTTTCTTCGTCTTCCTCTTCTTGTTGTACTTCAGACAGGAAGCATTTTAACACAAGAATTTCTAGAATCTTAAACGGATCCTTTGTGCAACCACCAACCCGCAAATCAAATTCCTCATTCTACAGCAGTATCATCTGCCATCATGTAGTCTGTCCATACTAGAAACATTACACAGAGACACTACCTATACATTTCTCCCTTTAATCCTCCGTCCAATGGACCGAAAATTTTACACTCAAACTTCCCCTATACTCCTCCTTCCAGAACCTCTCTAATAGGGACATATTGGCAGGTCAGATCAAACTTGATGTCTCCTCATATGCTGTATGGTATGTGGTACGCATAAAATCAAATCGTCCGGGCTCCCCTTCCTCCTCCCGTTACAGATCACACACACACTCATAAAGACCCAGCTAATGTTCTCCTCCCTCCAATCTCATTCCAGTTGGCTGGCACAAAGATAACAATCTCCTCGCATATAATCTTCTTCTTTCCTCCGCTCCCCTCACCCGAAAAACAGAAAGAATCTTGACAAAGGGGAGAAATTCCTGCATAAAAATACTCACACACAAACACGCAACCACGCACACATACAGAAACTGGATGAAATTCATAATGGGATTTACCTTAATATCAGTCGTATCACTACATTTGACTACATTGAAGCCCCCATCCACTAAGTGGATTTTAAGGGTAGTCTTGTTATCAACTTCACCACCAATCGGGTCCAAAGCCTCTAGACTTTTGGCCGGACCGAAGTCACTAGTTGGTCTCGGTGCTCTGGGCAAAGTTCCATTATTGCTCTCGCCACTACTTCCGCAGCTACTTCCACCGCCGCCACCACCACCAGCACCGCTAGTCTTTCTTGCAGTCGGAACCGGCGGAGCCCCCGCACCGAGCCCCTTTCTCACCGGGCTGGCTGTGCGGTCTTTGGTATTCATTGTGGGGGATTTCTCCGGCTCATCATCTCTGCAAAGTTACCAAATAAATCTCAATTAGCCTTTAATTATTACACACAACCAACCATTCCATTCATCCTCATCACACTGTGTGACTCAACAGTAGAAACAGATGGCTCTTCCTATACACAACCTCGCCTCCTTGCCTTCCTTCTCTGCATAAACATTACAAGTACACAAACAGTGGCATAAATATAAAAAACATGCACAAATCCACACACACGCACATGCATCTCCACACACATCCAGTCCCAAATACACACACTATTTATTCTTGCCTCCCGTTAAGCAAACAACCCGGCCTTCCTAACTGAAGGGATGGGTATAGAAAAAAAAGGAGAGAAAAACAAGGTAAGCCGTTTAACCGTAACAATTACAATCCACTATATACTCCCTTGAAAGAGCCTAAAAATACCTCAACTCTGTCAGTCTCTATTGAGATCAAGTGCGGCTGTAGAAAAAAGAGGCAGGCTTATTACAGTCAGCCCCAAAATTTTTACCATTCTCTGTCAATAAGCCATTGAGACCGGAGCGAATAATAATTCACAGAGAGATTTAATCGGATTACTTCTATATAGATAGACGGAAGGAAGGACTCATCTCTCTGTGGGCTAACCTTTCTTCCTGTCATCCTCTTGTCATTTTTAAATGCACCCGTGGCTACTCAAGCCTTCATTCTCTCTACGCTCAAAGCAATCTCCGCAAGGATCATCAGCTTTAAATTAAACCAGCAACAGACTTCCATGGTAGCATCTTACACTATCGACTTCCATAGTAGCAGCTCTCTGCCTGCCTGCCTGCCTCTCATTTCTCAGCATATACAACTGCACCTTGAAAATCTCCCCTTTCCATATGCAACCTGCTCACATAATACGACAGACATTGCCTCCTTGCAAAAGGAAATGCTTGAGTAAAGGAAATGAGCATGATGGTGGAACTGACTAATTTAAATTCAGCTTCATTTGCATGCTGAACAAGACTCGAGGGATGTGCCCACCTGCTTTCTTATACTTCGTCGTCGTCGTATACATCCATGGCTTTTTTAACCCCTGCCGTCTTCACATAGGAACACATGCAAGACTCCGACATGTAATAAGAATGGCAGCCATCATTCAAAACCTCCTCAAGCCAACAAATTAACACGCTCATCATCATCCTCATCATCAGATGATGATGACGACGACGAAGAAGTGCGCGCACTAATTACATCCACACTGTCCGTATATACATTCCCCTCCTTAATAGAAACATCGTGAAGGAAATGCATTTAGTTTTTCAATCTCACTCATTAATTCCCATGCATTTCTATACATAATTTTCGTCGGAGACTTGATCATCGCATGTCCCTTTTTCCCACAAGCTCATCGCATACTATGGATTTTTCCAAAAGCCTCAGCATGATACTGAATGCGGAGATTGATGTCGCTGAGGCTTTCATGTCAATGTCAGTCTCACTCCGTTAACTCACTGCGTGAAGTACAGAGGACGAAGACGAAGAATATGACTGAAAGCTCAATAGCTCTTGCTCACATCTCTTCTTCTTTTTTTTTCATTTTATATACACACACACACGCCGACCATTAACATATGCAGTCATGTCCACCACTACCACCCCACACGCACTAGTCCAGTTGGAATTGTTGAAATAAAAAAAAAAACAAGATAATAGTTACAGTGGACATCCATATTTGGATTCCCAAGCCATACTCTTACACAGTCCCTCTCCACTTGATCGTAATGTACACAAGGTCAGTACTTTTGGCTGGCTCCTTATTGTCATTCAAGTAACTGGGCCGCTGAGTCTGCAAGCTCGACTCTGCCATTATTTTTTAAATCCTCCTAATTACCACAAGTGCATAATAATAAGGACCCTTGTTAAGCTACATCCATGTGCTGAGAAAAAAAATATATGGGAACCAGCTCCATGTCGTTCCATATACACACAGTAAAACCACTCATGTGTGTTAGGCTCTTGCACCAGTGACTGCACAACACACACAAAAGCATCATATATGGTTCACCAATGAGCGCACTCACGTTTCAAAACATTTCCCCGCAGTAAATTGGATTATTATTATGATGCGCGAGTATAATATCACAACAAAGCTTCACTCATTCTTTATAGTAAACACATACACGCACACACACACACACACACACACACACACACACACATCAACCCTATTGTTCTGCTCAGTTATTATTAAGGGAGCATTTAACAACAAGATTTATATCCCAAGGAATATTAACGGCTGTGTCACAGACCAAAATATGAAATCAAAACACTTTCCACGCTTCCAACATGAGTCAGCCTGGAGGATTAAAGACGAAAACTCTGGCCCGTCTAAGCCTCCTCCCTCCATATGACATTTACACGGGAGATTATACAAGAGGAGACTTAAAATCCAGCCCAAGGGGTACCGGGTGCTCTTTGTAAGCAGTATAAGCCTCCGTTTATCGTACACACCTGAACTGAGAGTAACAAACAAGGGCGTTTATAATCATCCAAATTGCTTCAATTAACCTTCATATCCCTTCACACGTCACAAATCCCTCCAGCTCCGTATGAAACGATAAACTCATTAAGGCAAGTCCAATCTCCTTAAAATATTAAGCCACGTAACAAAGAGTCCACATTATAATTCTCATTCTGAGCTCTGATTTTTTCTTTATACGAACTGCTCAAATAAAACTCACACAGCTCCATTCCATCACGCAGATTGAATTTAATAAACATAAAACCTATAAACTGGATTTTCAATACAAACAATTTCACTAAGACAGCATCACTTACACCACTTGTTTTTAACGCACTTGACTGGATTTTCAATACATGAACAACACTTAACAGACTCAAAGCTCCAGAGCATCTTGTCGATAAATCAAAAATTGACAAAATGGCTCATTAAACTTTATTGTATGCAGACACTATTACACAACACATGCAATGTAACATAAATTCTTCTTCTAAACACTCGTATAATCCTGCGAATCTACCCAAGTTTTTCACAACAATCCCCGCACAGCAACCAATATTACGACTATATACAATCTCAACAAAAAGCTGCTCCCCTTCATAAATAAACACTATAATGCTTACAATATATTCCACAGGCTTTATAACAATATTAAAAATCTCACACCTCCCGCACAAGGCACCCTGGCAATCCGGATATGCACATAGTTGCATACTTTCATTAATCTTACTAAATGCATTACAAACCCCCTCCATTCATTCTTCCAGTCCAGAGACTGTCAATGCCTAAACAAATTTACACACACACAGAGAACATATGATGCTGATGATCCTCAATCACTATCATCATCAAAATCCCCTTCGTGTCTACTTCCCTTCATGTTATTTGGCTGGCTGCATGTGCATTAGTGTCAGAAGAAGATTACACCAAGGCTAAGGCTAACGTTCCCGGAACACGGTCAATTTTCCCCTCTGTTGAACACACTGAAAGCATACAGTACACACAAGTATTTGATACCTGCAACAAGCCTGGCAATAAGGAAAGATTTCGCATGACACGAGCAAATATCAATTTCCTCCACTCCCCTAAAAATTTCATCCCCCTTGCTCATCACACTCGCCATACAGTATCAATTTCCACAGACTGAATCATACGGCCCATTCAATCAACCCCCCCATAGTCCCCATAGCACTCTCACTTAGCCTATTCTTCTACAGACAAAAGAGAGCTTTGTAAAAATTCAGCCATAGATCTATAAAGTCAAATGTCCATTAAAGCCAACATGATTGCGAACTACAATGTAAGGGCGCTTCATCACATTCTATAAAACAGCCACATGACCAAGAGTCGTCGTCATAATAATAACATTAATTACCATACTAAATCCTCTCCAGATTAACTTGAATGCTCTTTCACTCTCTGAATCTTTCATGATCCAATCTACACAGAACAAAAGTCAAGTATGGAATAAAGAAGTCACTCGTCCTCTGCACAATCATTCCTTCTCCTATGTATACACATTTCTTAATATTAAAAAATTCCATTCCATTACATGAAAGGGCGCACGCAAACAATGAATTAAATCCACATGCACGCGCTCACTCACATTAAATAAAAACACACTCACTCACTGACTCAGTCACACACACATCCGCCGCACTCTCGCACTCACAGCCAAATCCAATCACCTGCGGGTCTTTCTTCAAGGTAAAAATACCCGCCCATCCTCTGCTCTGCTCAACTCACTCTAAGTCCAACCAAAGCTATCATAAAATTGCTGCAATATTACCTCTTTAGAGAAGTGAAAAAAAAACAACTTATACCTCAGCGCCGGAGTAGCTTCCCCAGCAGATTTATTCCGAAAGCAATTCATATATCCCATAAAATCAGGTACAGACTTGGATTTGTACTTTTTATAATTACTATTCTTCGTCTCCTCCTCACTCATGACAACCATTATTGCTCAGAAAATCTAGGAGACCACTGTGTTGAAACAATAACTACACCATTATATACTTGCCACTACTACACCATTACAATTCCCACAATACACACAGTGACATGGAATAAACTCCGGGGCAACAACACCACCACATGATGATTCACATAGAAGAGCACGGAGAGAACTGGGCCCGCGAATCCCACTCCGCTCCTCACTCCCAACTTTCATGGCATCTCTCCTTCACAGTCTGAGAGCAGATGTGGGAGAGAAAGAGCACGAGAGCTAGTAATAGAAATCCATGCTAAATATTATAAAAACTTGCCCCCTTCTACCCGTGTCCCAATCCTTTTTTCCTCCGCTTATAAATAAGAAGAAAAAAAAAGAGCGAATGTACACAGCAGCAACAGCAGTGTGAGGGAAACAAAACTGGTGATCTCGTATCTTGTGTGTGTGTTTTCAAACAGACGTTCCTGATGATGATGACGACCTAACTCAATTTATTCCACCGTGGTGGCGTAATGCCCGAAATGTGGGAGCGGATCATATGACTCTCGGTCAGACAGAAGGGGACGGGACAGAAAAAAAACAAAATACAAAAACACACACACACCACTAACCAGCCTTTTTTCTCCCACCCAAATCACACACTTTGGATTTGGACCCATACAGCACCACATGAAACAGCACACTGTCCAATCTTTCTCACACATTACAATGCAAAATCACAATCTCACCACCCAAATAGCTCACCTACAATCAGCCCTAAAATGGCCACAAAATGATGATAACGTTCTGACAAAATGTAACAGGAGCATTGGATTATACAAGCCCCGCTAGCCAATCACATCCTCCAATGCCTTAAACAGTTGAAATTATATCTCAAGTGTAGGCTCACACCCTACATACACAAGACTTTTTATCACACTCCCATTTCTCAATCCATCCCATCATCTTGACGTCGTCATCATCAACAGTGTCAACAGCCATTGTCTAACTAATAAGTTCAATAACATGTGCGTATATTATGAGCTTTACATGCAATCAACTCGTCGTATGTAGAAAGACAAGGAAAACCATGACGATATTATACAAGCCTCAAATCCAACCTAAAGCATTTCACCGCTACATGGAATTACAATTATTGGCACACAGTGCAGGGAAATTCAGAGGAAGATTCAGCCAGAATTTTTCCTCACTTCGCAGCACCGTCACCAATGTCTTTCCTCAAAAGTCACAAGGCCACAAAGTAGGAGCAAGCTGTAGCTGAAGCTGCTGAGGCACATGTAAGAATACTGATTAGACAATTTCATACAAAATGGATTAAGTTGACAGGCATAAGGAGTAGACAGACATAATCACAGGGGGGAAATGTTGAGCAAAGACACCGTGTGTGTATGTGTGTGTTTAGTTGACTGAATCTCCGACGTGATTCGAATGAATGCAATCATAGAAAAGAGCAAAAGCGAGAGAGAGAGAGAACTTGACCCGCCGCTATATTGCCATACTCAATCTTATCACAGTCCCATAAGATTCCTTTATAATATTCCCTTATAAATAGATGAAAATTCCCGCAGAACACACCACCGCGTCCTTTCATACGAAAGTCACGGAAACAATAGATTATAAAGTCCCCCTGGAAAACATGATCCCCTTCATCAACATAGTCCCACTGCAGAGCACACAGTCCCCTGAAAAACACAGGGTAATATGTGCATACTTGTTACGTCTCCCTCACACACTGCATTGTGCAATCAAATAATGTATCTGCCCTGGGATGTCTCATCAGGTCACCATACCATACCGTTCCCCTGTTATAATATAATCATTCCATATAAATCCACAAGGCTGCACACACATTTGGGGGACAGGTACAGCGGAGACAGTTAGAGAGGAAGACACATTATGACAGTACATGAGAGGGGAGTGAGGACGACAAATTATTGTCCTTTCCATAGAATTTTTCTCTTCCCTTCTCACACATTCCATATCACGTTTCATTCAGCAGCAGCAGTCTTTCAAAGAGCATTGCACTATACTGTAGCCCTCTCCTCACGGCCTTTTCAATGTCCGCATCATCATCATCATCATAATAATGTAATGACAAATGTCTCGCATGTATACATATACACACTCGTACACTACTATACAACCATTCAACTCGAAAATTTTGCCGACAAGGAGGTATCGTATATAGGAAAAAAGTCATAAAGTTTATCATTCTTCTCTTCCTCTGGTCGAGACCGACTTATCACGTTGGAGTATAATTCTGCGAAAAGAAAAAATATAAAATAGCTACCCAATTTCCAACAATGACTCACACAGTACCTTTCAGACCACGCATTTCAATGCTACCTTCATTAACACTTTAGTGAGAAAAAAACGTTTTATGCCTCTCATCAATCAAGAGCTTTACAATGTGAAGAATCATTTGCGTCCGTTTCTCAATCTCATCTAGGCCTAAACTGCGGATGGAATCACACGCGCAGAAAAGCACGTAGATCCACACATACACGCATACAAACACATACAAATAAACAGTCTCTCATTCCCAGTGACTTTGCCAGAGTTGCCAGTTGCCACCAAGAGAAAAAGTTCCAATTACAAGCCGTCAAAATTATTTCTTTCATAAAGTTTTCTTCATTTCTTGGCAGCACCAAGGACGCCGCCATTATCAACGAGTCAATGCATCCACCACCTTCAAAGTCTTCCGATTCAATAGAAATTCAATTCACAACTCTCGCCTCCGACAAATTTTCAACCTTCTTCCCTAATTTACCCGGGATGTGCATGTGCCTTTTAGATCTGGAAGAGAATTATATGCCTGGGATTCACGAGCTCGTCTCCCATCCCACACCGCATCCCTCCCGTCTTCATTATTTGAACATGCACAGAACATTTCTATATACAGCCAGAAGACTGACTACTGTGATGCTTTTATGCTCAACCCATTCTACATACTCTTGCTCTCATCTTCACCACCACGATCATGATGATGATGATGCTTGATAATAAAGGCCAATCTGTTCCATCTCCAGCTCATTTAAGCTCGCACTTCCTCCTGCATATATACCATCTGCATGCTCCTGTCCCTCTCAGTGTGTGTACATCAAAGCGTAAATAAATACATTTCCTCCTAAATCCACGAGTCACACTTGCTTCCATAATGTTGCAAACACACACATACTACACACACACAAAGACTCCTTTTATAAACGCAGCCAACACGTCTCCATCACACA